>OX451739.1:363464677-363750237 GCA_948472305.1 Vicia faba | reverse complement strand
CTTTGCAAAAATGTCTCTGAGTGATATATTAGTTTTGGTATTGGAATATGATAGTTCTCACGATTTACCTTTTTTTTTGTTGATGTTGTCAAAGAGGGAGAAGCATATGCGATATAAGGTTGGGAATAACAAATTCATGGGGACCTTTCGATAACTACATGAAATGAACGTCGCAAGTTTTGCCATCATAAAAAGGGGGGGGGGGGGGGGGGGGGGGGGGGGGTATGTGAGTGCAACTTCACCATTAGATGTTTTGTATGATGTCAAAACTAGGAAAATTTAGCATTTCTGTATATTGGACGGTTATCTCTATGTCATGTTGCACTCTCTTACAATAGAGGTCTTAGGAATCATTTAAAATAAGTTTGAAATTAGTCCATTTTGTGAAAAATCATTTTTTGCATTAATTTTATTGTATGTGTTGATACATCCGTATTTCAGGTCGACACATACTCAAGCTTTTATAAAATTGCATAAATGCTGATTTATGTGTCGACACATACGAATTTTAGGTCGATAGATGTACTGCATTTTTAAAGCATGTAGCTACTATTTTTTATGTGTCAACACATAATTTTTTCAGGTTGACACATTATCTTGTGGGTCATTTTAGCATATATTTTTTTATTATGAAACTTCCATCTTTTTCCTACAAAGTTCCCTTCTATAAATATATCATTCATGCATCATTCCAACTTGATGATAACATAAAATTAGCCTACATTTTATCTTCAACTTCAACCTTTAATCTATGGATACACACTAACGTTACATTGTAACGATCTTTTGTTGGGGTGCCATCTAGACGAGGTTTGATAACGTCCAATTAGTTCTTGTGTAGTCGAGAATATTGGATTGAGAATTGTAGGGGTCTTCATCAGGAAAAACACCGGGTTTATCCTCCAAGATCATTAATTGATTTGGGGATTTTCGTGCAAGAAATTCAAGAGAGGATTGCGGCCTAGTGAAATCCATTTGGTGATAAAGAATGCAAAGGATCCTTTGGAGATAAGGAACGAAAAGCAAGTAGTGCAAGAACGGAGAATCGAATTGAAGTCTTCTATTTCAATAGGTGAAATTAATGGTGCGCGAAAGCTTTGGAGATAAAGAATGCAAAGGAGTATCAAGATCCAAATAATCAATTGGAAGCTATTGTGTGCTAAATTTTGTTGAAGATCGAAAGAAGAAAAGGGGTTGAATCAACATCAAACGATTATGGTTTGTATGGTTGCTTTTGAACATTTCTCTTGTAATCATACTTTTACAAAGTAAGAAAGTATCTTAATTCCATATTGGAATTGGGCGCAGACATATCCACATGCAAGGGCGAAAGTGGGAAACTGTGTAAACAAATTTGTGTATCTCGTTTCTTTTATAGCTTTACTTGCTTTAATTTTTATACATCAATTTGTCAAACATAATTGATTAATCTATTGACGCGTAGGAATTTTCCGAGACTGTTTTTGTTTTAATTCGTGTTTGAGTTGCTTATAATCTCTTTTGATTATAAGTGATTTTTCATATCAACACAACACAAAGGAAAAATCTGAAACTTTGATTGCACACCAAGTGTTTGACAAATTGTTTAGTTTCTTCGACTCAAAGAAAATTACAATTTTCTATCTCTTACTCTCATTTACTCTCTATATGCAATTTGTTGAATGTGTTGTTTTATCGATCAATTTGTATATAATTTCTCTTTGATTTCTAAAGTTTAAATTGCTTTATTTATTAGCTTATAATCAATTTTATTGTAAGTGATTTTTCATATCAACAAAACTCAAAGAAAATTCTGAAAAATTGATTGCGCAAGACATGTTCAATAAAGTGTCAAGTTATGTTTTTAATATGATTTAATTGGAAATAGAAAACCGTTGTGTTTGATATTAAAGTATTAATTGAGATATTATTATGTTGATTTATTTTATAATTATCTTAATTTCGTATGGCTTGTGCATATCCGAGTTTCTAAAAACTAGGTTCGTTTAGACTACTATTTTGATCTATGCCAAAAACCTTCCGCTCAACATTGTTTTTCAAGTAAGTTTTTAAGTAAAAATTTTGAATGGAAACTTTTAATTGGGGATTTATTTATCCCTTCTAGATAAATCGTTGTAGTCTTACAATTGGTATCAGAGCTCCAGTTAATTACGTACTTTGAAACTCTTATTAGAAAATTGCGTACCCTAAAGGGGATTACAAATCAACCCCAATTTTTTTCTGGAAGAAAACTAAAATTATTGGAAAGCCTGTGTGCAAATTCATGTTATTTCATATCACAAGGATATGTGTGACGCTATTACTCATAACAATACTAATGGTGTTGTCACATCTAAGCCGGAAGAACTATGGAATAATGATGATAAGAAAAATACATTAAATCTCATTAATCATTTGAACGCACTTGATAATCTTATTTCCAATGCAATTTCTACTGATAAAGTTGTGATATGTCTTACTAGGAATTGGTAACCGAAGTTCACCGCGATCAAGGAAGCTAATAATCTTACTAAACTTGATCTAACTATATTATTTGGTAAGTTTGAAGAACATGAGCAAGAACTTACTTGAGCTTGAGAAGAAGAAGAAAAAGGAGAAAGACACAAATAATGAGGAAAGAACAAAGTCTAAAGCTCTTAGGGCGTCAAGTTCAAGGTTCTCAAAAAGTGAGCACATATACAATAGTGATTTTAGTGATGGTGAAGATTTAAATTGTCACTATGATTGTATGAATGACTTTCCCAAATTCAACCAATTTTTTTACTAACCTCCAAGGACTCAATGAAGATTGGGTACCTAGCTTATCTTGTTGTTTTTGTAGGAACATTTTCTTAAATCTATGAGGAGAATATGGTTTCTCATTTATGGTAGCTCAGGATATCTGAATATATTTTAATCCTATTGTATGTGGGGCAAGAAGATGAATTATGTGATCTAGAAAGCAACAACAAGTTTTGTTTTATTAGTAAAATATACATAAATTACTTTTGATGTTGTATCCGAGAATATGCTCGGAAAAGGTATTTCATTTCATGATATAGGTGTATCTTCAAGAGACACACTCAACGATACCGAAGAAGGAATTAAATAACCCGAACCGGTGAATGTGAGCAAGAGAAAGATAACTAACATGAAAATGATAAAGATGAAAGTTCAATCAAAATGAAGGATCATCAAATTAATGACCTTTTTGGCTTCATCACAAATTATACTTTTCGGTACTTTATCAAAGTGATAATTGGTTAGATCGTGGTTTTCTAAAATCTTTGTGGCATACTTTGCATTTGGTTCAACTTTCTTTCGAGAGTTCCTTGTGAAATACAAATGCATCCTCCGTCATATTGTACAGTGAGGTAGTATCGATTAAATTTCCACTTTGTTAATAAGTTCCCTATTTTACTTGTTTATTTTTCCAAGTACATGACATACTTGGTGTAATATATATATATATATATATATATATATATATATATATATATATATATATATATATATATATATATATATATATATATATATATATATATATATATATATATATATATATATATATATATATATATATATTATGAGTATTCATTTGCAAAATAATTCTTAATTGATAATAATGGTGACTTATCAATTTATATACTTATAATAATCTCATCATACTATATTTTCATGTATTTTATTTTATAAACACTTATATGTACACAAGCATGTTTAGCTCCATTAAACATCAAGCATAACACATTTGCCATTATATATTTGATTCTACTAACTTGCAACTTGTCAAAGAGTTCTGTAAGCTTATGCAGGGAGTGTTTTTTAAAATGAGTCTTTTGGAGAGTTGAATTACTTTTTCAGAATCCGAATAAAGTAACTAAAGGAAGGAACACATGCGTGGGAAATTACCTTCACGATCATGTTGAAAAAAGGGATGTTGTGTTCGAGCAGTTTGATAGTAAAAATCAACTTGCCGACATTTTTCACAAGACGTTTGTAACCAAACCATTTTTCAACAAACATGAGGAACTGAGAATTATTAATGTCTCCAATATTGATCTCTTTATTACGATGCTTGCACTTTTATAATTTTACTCTAATACTTTGTTTGAGTGTTTTACATTATGTGAGTGCAACTTCTATTCTATCAACAGTGTAGTAATATTGTTCCAAATTTCTCCTTGAAAGTAAAACATTTCTTAGTACATGTTTTAGGTTATGAAAAATACTTGCTACGTTCTCAAATGATGAAAACCATGAATGTTCATTTTCAAAATTTTTGATTGATAACCATTGTGTATTCTCAATATATATGCTTATAATGACTTCATATAATAATTCTTTCATATTTGTTTAAGTTTGTTCGTGTATGTACAAGCATGTGTTTCTATTATTATTTCTTGCATTTGTGCATGGGTTAAATGTAAGTATGTTAATTGCATGTACGGTTCTTGTTTTAATTGAGTCACATTTTACGAAAATATTATCCTTTTGGATTGAGTGGTCACATGTTCTTGTCGCTATGCGAGTCACATGTGTGTGCGGCATCAGGAGTTCCATTGTAACGTGTTACATGATAGTGACACTATAGAAGTAACTAGACTAGCTTGCTCTTGTATCACATTCATCATTATTCATGAAATTTCATTACATGTTTGGTAATGTTTTATGCTTGTTATCTATTAATTTTGTATCATTACATATATATGGGGATATGTAATTGTATGCTCTTCTTTGCAAAAATGCCTCAGAGTCATATATTAGTTTTGGTATTGGAATAAAATACCTCTCGCAATTTTACTTTTTTATTTTATTTTTGATGTTGTCAAAGGGGGAGAAGTATATGCGAGATAAAGTTGGGAAGCACAAATTCAGGGGGAGCCTTCGATAACTACATGAAATGTATTTTTCACAAGTTTCGCCATCATCAAAACGGGGAAGTATGTGAGTGCAACTTCGCCATTAGATATTCTCTATGATGTCAAAACTAGAAAAACTTAGCATTTTTGTATATTGGACGATATCTCTATGTAATGTTGCACTCTCTTGCATTAGAGGTCTTATGAATCATTTAAAACAAGTTTGAAATTCATCTAATTCGTGAAAAAATCATTTTTTACATTAATTTTTATTGTGTGTGTCGACACATACGTATTTCAAGTCTACACATACTGAAGCTTTTAAGAAATTGAATAAATGTTGATTTTATGTGTCGACACATAGAAATTTCAAGTCGACACATGTACTGCATTTTTAAAACCTATAGCTAATGTTTTCATGTGTTAACACATAATTTTTCCAGGTCGACACAAACTATTTTACGGGTCATTTTTGCATAATTTTTTCATTCTGAAACTTTCCTCTTTTGTCTAAAAAGTTCCCAACTATAAATATATCATTCATGCATTATTTCAACTTGATGATACCATAAAATTAGCCTATATTTTCTCTTCATCTTCAACCTCTAATATATACATACACACTAGCATACCATTGTAACGATCTTTTTTTGGGGTGCCATCTAGACGAGGTTTGATAACATCCAATTAGTTCTTGTTTAGCCGAGAATATTTAGTTGAGAATTGTAAGGGTCTTTATTCGGAAAAACTGCGGGTTTGTTCTATAAGATCATTAATTGATTTGGTGATTTTCGTGCAAGACATTCAAGATAGGATTGCGGCCTATTGAAAGCCCTTTAGAGATAAAGAATGCAAATGATCCTTTGCAGATAAAGAACACAAAGGAAGTAGTGCAAGAACGGTGAATCAAATTAAAGTCTTGTGTTGTAATAGGTGCAACTGATGGTGCGCGAAAGCTTTGGAGATAAAGAACGCAAAGGAGTAGCAAGATCCATATAATCAATTAGCAACTATTGTATGCTTGATCTTGTTGAAGATCAAAAGAAGATAAGGGGTTGAATCAACATCAAACGGTTATGGTTTATAGGGTTGCTCTTGAACACTTCTCTTATAATCATATTTATTGCAAAGTAAGAAAGTATCCTAATTTCACATTGGAATTGACCGTAGACGTATCCACATGCGAGGAAGAAAGTGGGGAATTATGTAAACAAATTTGTGTGTCTCGTTTCTTTTATTGCTTTACTTGATTTAATTTTTATACATTAATTTTTCAAATAGTTATGATTAATCTATCAACGCATAGCAATTTTCCGAGACTGTTTTTGTTTTGAATTGTGTGTTGAGTTAATTATAATCACTTTTGATTATAAGTGCTTTTTCATAATAACATATCACAAAGGAAAGTTATGAAACTTTGATTACACACCAAGTGTTTGAAAAAATTTTTAGCTTGTTTAACTCAAAAGAAAATTGCAATGTTCTATCTCTTACTCTCATTTACTCTTTATATGCAATTTTTTGAATGTGTTGCTTGATCGATCGATTCGTATAAAATTTCTCTTTGATTGTTAAAGTTTAAATTTCTTTGTTGATTAACTTATAATCACTTTGATTGTAAGTGATTTTTTATATCAACAAAGCTCAAAGAAAAATCTGAAAAATTGATTGCGCGCGACATGTTCTTTAAAGTGTCAAGTTATGTTTTTAATATGATTTCATTAGAAATAGGAAACCGTTGTGTATAATATTAAACTATTAATTGAGATATTATTATGTTGATTGATTTTATCATTATCTTAATTTCATATGACTTGTACATATCCGAGTTTCCAATAACTAGGTTCGTTTAGACTACTATTTTGCTCTATGCCAAAAACGTTCCACTCAAAATTGTTTTTCAAATAAGTTTTTAAATTACCATTTTAAAAAATAATTTTTAATTGAGAATCTATTCACCTTCCCCTCTAGATAAGTCGTCGTAGTCTAACATATTAGGTACTTGATACATGTTTTACTCAACATTGTTGGCATAGTTCACCTTTCCAATTATTTAATTTTATCTCTTGTTTATTACATTCTTACATTTCATGTTAATTTAATATGTGCAACATAAGTTAATGATTCATCTTTTTCGCAACTAACCTTCACTGATAATTAATGTCACATCTTGTAAAAAAAACTCTATGAAACTGATTGCACTACGCCGAAAAAGACTTACGAAAGCGCTTTTTTTGGCCTTTAAAAGCGCTTAAAAGCGCTTTCGTAGGTGGTGCTGCTATAGGTTTTAGCAGCACTTTTTGTTTAATGAAAAGCGCTTTCGTAGGTCTACTTAATACAACATTTTTTCTAAAAAGCGCTCTCTTAAGTAGGCTTCTGGCAGCGCTTTTTTATGAAGAAGCGCTTTCATAGGTCTACCTAAGGCAGCGCTTTTTTCTGGAAAAGCGCTCTCATAAGTTTTCTTTTAGCAGCGCTTTTTTCTGGAAAAGCGCTGTCTTAGGTAGGCTTTTAGCAACGCTTTTTTCTGGAAAAGCGCTTTCATAGGTGGTCTTTTAGCAGCGCTTTTGCCTGGAAAAACGTTGTCATATGTTTCTCTGCATGTGTAAATGCAAAGCAAAATGAATACCCTTGTTGGAAGTTTGGCAATTCCTCTTTGTCTTTGCAAGATAGGAACCACACTAACAATACCTTTGCCTTCCAAAAGCCATCACAACACCATTCAAAGAACTTCCAGCAGTATGATCCTCTATTCCAACAGAGTTATTAAGAAAAGAAATTGGCTTCAAAACTATGATATCATAGTCTAGATAGATCCCACCATACCTGATAAAACAAAAGAGAATGTTGATGCATATCCCAATATGTAAACATATGAATAATATTTTCAGCGGAGAATTGTGGAAAATAGAAAATCCACCATGTGAAATTACAAAAAAAGAACTACGAACAAACAGTGAAATCCATGTAGTGGTTGAAATAAGTCAACTATATAAAATGAAAAAGACATACTGCATACACATCAAAGTGAATATATGTCAAAACAAAAGTAATTCATTAATAAAGATCAAGACATTTTAGCTAAAAATCAAGGTATATCTTGATCCTATTACAAAAACTAATCTTCTAAAATAAATAGGACAACATTTCAGTGACCTTTAGCAATATAGGAAATCAACGCAGTAGCCAAAATTGTAGTAGCAGAAGATATCCAAGTCCATAAATGCTTACCTTTATGTGCATCTGACACAAACTTCTGCAGTGATACAACTTGTTGCAGAAACGTAACTGAAATGTTGCTGCAGTAAATCAAGCACCAGAGAACAACATAAATTGGTCATTCTCAAAATAAAATAATTAACAAACATAAAGAGGACAAGCATATACGTCATGTTTATGTTTGCTGCAAGTGACTCTTCAATTGTGACTTCTTCAATTTATAACACATGAGCTGAAGCCGTAATTTAAATCAAGTGTTATCTGCAATGGTGTGAAGTAAAATTAAAATATTAGAAATTACATGTGAAACATGCTGCTAGTTAAGTTCAAACCCTAACTAAAATCCCAAACAAAATTCAACTCAACTCACCAAAAAACTTGTAACAGAAACATAATCAAAACCTAATCATTCACTAAACAACTACAACAATCAATTAACAAAACCGCACACCACTTTTACAATTTCATTTTCTTCATTCAAGTCAATTACATAACTCCAACATCAAAAATCACAATCAATCAATGTAAGAAACTGAAACTCATTGGGACATTTTAGCAAACACCTTGTTTGCAAAATCATATCACAAACTAAAACTCATTGTGACTTTTCAACAAACACATTGTTTGCAAAATCATATCACAAACAGAAACTCATTGTAACATTTCAGCAAACACCTTGTTTGCAAAATTAAAAGAATGTACCAAAACCTCATTGTAACAGCAAATAGAAAAGTAACAGCAAACATAAATTCGCATTTTAGGGTTTGAGAATAAACCTGTTAAGATACCAAGGTGAGGTGGTGGTGGTGGTTTGCTTTGGTGACCACGTGAACGTGGGCTGAGAGAGATGCCAAGGTGCAGGGGTGGTAGATTGGTGGTTGATACGTGACGCAAAGATGGATGCCAAGGCGCCCTTTTTCTCCAATATTAGGCATGAGTTATGGAAACTTGTGGAACAACTGCAAATAATAGAAGAAGAAAAGATAGAAAAAATAGAAATTAAGGAAGAAAATGAAGAAGTAATATTAAATTATATATTCTTCAGAAATAAGTATATAACGGTTTCTCTGCATTGCTTACCAACCTCTCTAGAAGTGGCCGGAGAATTGCAGTTGGCCGGAGAAGTGGAGCGCCGTTGACCGCCGTAGAAACTCTGGTTTAGGGTTTTTTCGTGAAGAAAATCTGACTGAGAATAGAAAAGTGATACGAATTGTGTTTTGATATTTATTATAAAACTACCTACGAAAGCGCTTTTAAAAGCTCTTTCTAAAGGTCATCTATAAAAACGCTTTTACATCAAAAAGCGCTTTCGTAGCATATCCTATAGCAACGCTTTTAAAAGTGCTTTCTAAAGGCCAGCTTTAGCAGCGCTTTGGAAAAGCGCTTTCTAAGGCTGACCTTTAACAGCTCTTTTGAAAAGTGCTTTCTTAAGGTACCCTCTGAAAGACCAGCTTTAGCAGCGCTTCCCAAAAAGCGCTTTCTAAGGGTGACCTTTAGAAGCGCTTTTGAAAAGCGCTTTCTTAAGGCACCCTTTGAAAGCGCTTTCCTAAGGCACCCTTTGAAAGCGCTTTCTTAAGGCACCCTTTGAAAGCGCTTTTTTAAGCGATTTTTTTTTAAAAACTACAACAACGCTTTTTTCCAAAAGCGCTTTCTTTTATGTGCTGCTAAAACTTATTTTTTGCGTAGTGTTGGTTTAGCCTATAGACATGGTACCTCTATGTTCTTAAAGCTCAAGCAATTTCCTCTCTCCTTAATTCCATCATTACTTGTAATACTATTTTTCATATTTCTTCTCACGTTTGGAATAGGAGATTTGGCCTCCCCTCAGATTTTATGCATTAAATTTTCGCTTCTCATTGTCCTAGTATTAAATATCACATAAATAAAGATTTGTCATGACATTTTTGTCATTTAGCTAAGCAAAAACTTTTATCATGTTTTAATAATACAAGTACTTTGATATTTTACATGTTGATATTTGGGGTCCTTACTTTAGCCCTTATATTAACAATCAAAGATATTTTCTTACTCTCGTAGATGATTACTTTAGATTTATTTCGGTTGTCTTTATGAACCATAAAGGTGACACTTAAAAAAAAAACTAAATTTTATATCCTTCATTAATACTCATTTTTCTTCCGAATTAAAATGTTTGTGCACTGATAACGAGCATGAATTTTTAATGAATGATTTCTACCAATTCAAAGGCATCTTGCATCAAAGATTTTTTGTTGAATACTCTCAATAAAATTATATTATTTACTACGGCAAAAATAAGATTAAACACGGGAATTTGGTCGTATACTTTAGACAACATTTTCTAAAAACACAGAAATTTAGTCATATACTTTAGACAACGCTTTCTAAAAAAGTGTTGCCTAAGGAGGTGAATATGGTTTGATAAAACACTGCTAAAGGGGCTAGGTACTAAAGTGTTGCCTAAAGGGTGGGCTTACAAAGCGCTTTTTAGAAGCGCTGCTTAAAGGGTGGGCTTAAGCAACGCTTTGTTAAAGCGCTGCCTAAAGGGGGAATTAGGCAGTGCTTTCTACTAGAAGCACTGACTAAGGGTGGGCTTACGCAACGCTTTTTCAAAGCGCTGCCTAAAGTCTTGTTATAAAAAAAATAAAACACGCCCAACATTACTATTACACAGTAACGTTATTATTTTGCAAGAACCCATTTTCACGAACAACACAGTTACGAACACAAGAACCCATTTTTCACGAGCTTTTTCATTTGATTCCGGACGAAAATCGTTGCATCCTTTCTTCAAGGTTCTCATCCTTCTTCCATTCAAGACCATTTCATCCTTTCTTTCATTCACAACCAAGGTTCTCTTCTCCTCTAGGTATAATTTTTGATATATTTGATAATATTGATATATAATGTTGCATTTGGTTTAGTTGATAGTGTTTATTTAGTGTTGATAATGTTGAATTATATTGTGTTTTATGTAGCATGTAGTTTTTGCATGTAAGGTGTTTGTGAAAATGTCACAATGAGGTTTGCATGTAAAGTGTTTGTGTAAATGTCACAATGAATATTGCATGTATTGATTGAGAGAAAATATGTTGTTATACAATTAATTGAGCTATACATTTAGGTTTGAGAGGATGTCATAATAACACTTATAGTGTTGACTTGAAAGCACTTCACATATAGTTGAAAATGAAATTGAAAGAACTCATATAGTTGATGGTGTAAAGTTGATAATATAAGTGATTATTTGATGATAATGTAAAGTTGAAACGATAATATAAATATTAGTGATAATATAGAATAAAAACGATAATATATATTCTTGATGGTGTATAAATATTAGTGATAATATAGATATAAATATTAGTGATGATTTTTGACAGCCATCGATAATATAAATATTCTTGATGCATGGTGTATAAATATTAGTGATTATTTAACGTTGTTTTATTAGTTTAATATTGTTTTATTAGTAAAATATATGTTAAAAAGAATATTAGTGATTATTTTATGGTGTATATATATATGTTTAATGTTGTATAAATATTCTAATGTAATTCTTATTCTATAGATTTTTTTTATTATAATGAAATTAATTGATCATTTATATAGGTTACTTGTGAAAAGTGGAGTTTCTGAGCGTTTCCAAGAATATTACACCGTGTGGTTTCAGAAGTTGCTGACTTCTCTACAGTTATTTAGTTATTCTTTTAATTTGCTATAGTTGCTTGAATAATTATAGTATTTTTATTTTCGATGAATATGCCTAATTGGTATTAAGCTTTTTAGTCTCTGTTCTTTTTTTGTAAGTATTATTTTTGTTTAGCTTACTTAATAGTAAGACCATGGATAAAAATGGATGTCTGCCAATCGATTATCCAAAGAGTACGAGAATGGGGTATTAGAATTCGTTTTTTGTTGTTGAACACGCCGAAGACGTCAATCGAATGAAATTTCCTTGCTTAAGTTGTTGTTTTGTGGGTCGAGTTGACGCAGTTGGGTTGCAATCGCATTTATTGAGGCGTGGAATTGATCGAAGTTACACATGTTGGATATTCCATGGTGAGAAAAGTTACGAGAATATTGAACCGGTGGATAGTACGACATATACTTCAGACGACAATGACACAAATACATACGATTGTGACTGAGTCGAAGAGACTGCAGAAGCACTTGAAGAAGATCTTAAGGATTATCCCAAAATGTTTGAGAGGTTGATAAGTGATGCAGAGAAACCGTTGTATAAAGGTTACACTAAATTCACAAGACTGTTTGCGGTATTAAAGTTGTACAACTTAAAGGCGGGCAATATATGGTCGGATAAAAGTTTCATAGAGTTATTAGCTATTATGAGAGATATGCTTCCGGAGGATAATGTTCTTCCTAATCGAACCTATGAGGCCAAAAAAATGTTGTGCTATATTGGCATGAGCTATGATAAGATAGATGCTTGTCCAAATGATTGCACTTTATTTCGAAATGAATATGCATCATTAAATGAGTGCCCTAAATGCGGTTTATCTCGATATAAGAAAAAATTGTCTCCAACAAAAGTCTTATGGTATTTTCCTATAATTTCGAGATTTAGATGCATGTTTTGTAGTGAAACCGATGCAAGACACTTGACTTGGCATGCACATGAAAGAATTATTGATGGGAAGTTTCGGCATCCGGCAGATTCACCACAGTGATCGAAAATTGATAATGATTATCCTGATTTTGGAGGAGAAGCAAAAAACCTCCGCTTGGAATTATCTACTGATGGAATGAACTCGCATGGTCTTCAAAGTATCTCACATACCACATGGCTTGTGATTATTATGATTTATAACCTACCTCCATGGCTATGTATGAAGCGCAAGTACATGATGTTATCTATGTTAATTTATGGACCTAAACAACCAGAGAATGACATAAAAGTTTACTTGAAACCGTTAATCGAAGAATGAAAGATTTTCTGGAAGAACGGTGTGGAAGTTTATGATGGATATAGGAAAGAAAGTTTCAATTTGAGGGTAATGTTGTTTGGCACAATTAATGATTTTATGGCATACGAAAATCTATCAGGGTATAACATTAAAGGTCAAAAAGCGTGTCCTATTTGTGAAGAACACACAAATTGGAAGCGATTGTAATTTTGTCAAAAGAATGTATTTCTCGATCATCGTAGATTCTTAAATTCTAATCATTACTACCGTGGGTGGAGAAAGGCATTCAATGGAAATCTATAACATGATAGAGCTCCACCTACGTTGACAGATGACCAAGTTTTTGAAAAGGTGAAAGATATGAGTACCCAGTTTGATAAGCCTTTTGCACATACGCTTGTCAAAGGTGGGTGGAAGAAGAGGTCAATTTTTTTGAATTTCCGTATTGGAAGTCGTTGTATGTAAGACATTTTCTTGATGTTATGCATATTGAAAAAATGTATTTGAAAGTGTTATTGGTACATTACTCAATATACAAGGAAAGTCTAATGATGACCTTAAAGCAAGAAAGGACTTGATACAAATGGGAATAAGAACTGAATTAGGACCCATGAAGAAAGGAACACGAACATATCTACCGCCTGCTGCTTATACTTTATCTAGAAAGGAGAAAAAAATATTGTGTAAGTTTCTAAGTGAAGTTAAAGTTCCAGAAGGTTACTCTTCAGATATTAGAAGACTTGTGTCTATGAAAGACCTCAAGTTAAGGAGTTTAAAGACACATGATTGTCATGTTATAATGGAGCGTTTTCTATCAATAGGTATACGTTCTATTTTTTCAGAAAAAGTAAGAAGCGCCATAACTTAATTGTGTTTTTTCTTCAAGTCAATTTGTAGTAAGGTGATCGATCCTGAGATCTTACCAATATTGCAAAAAGAAATAATTATTACTTTATGTGAGCTTGAAATATATTTTCTTCCCTCATTTTTTGATATTATGGTACATCTTGTTGTTCATCTTGTAAAAGAGACACTATTGTGTGGACTAGCTTATATGAGATGGATGTACCCTGTTGAGCGTTATATGAAAATATTAAAAGGGTACGTGAAAAATTAAAGTTGGCCAGAGGGTTGTATGGTTGAATGATACGTTGTTGAAGAAGCGGTTGAGTTTTATACTGAATATTTGACCAATGTTCAATCCATTGGACTACCCAAATCTTATATTATCGAAAAAAAGGAAGGAAAAAATTTAATCGGAAATAAAATTATGATAGTATCAAGGGTTGAACGGGATCAAGTGTATTTATATATTTTACACAATGACAATCAGGTTAAGCCGTATGTTGAAATGCACAAGGATGTACTCCGGGATTTAAATCCGAATAGAAATGAAAATTAGATAGTACGAGAGCATAATCAAAGTTTTATACAATGGTTCAAAGATCATATTTATTCAAAGTTTGATTTAGATTCCGCTTCAATAATAGAAAGATTGAGATGTTTAGCATATGGTCCGAGTTTGCTCGTGTTTTCTTATAGCGCATATGCAATTAATGGATACACATTTTATACAAAAGAACAAGATGACAAAAGTACTATGCAAAATAGTATTTAGTGCATATTTATTTGTTTATAAATCTGTATATGTAAATATTTAAATTTATGTTTATATAAATTATTGAATTCTTTAAGTTGTATTTATGTATATATAAATTGTTAGATTAAAGTTGTATATATAAATATGTAAATTTGGTGCATATTTATTGGATTGAAGCTTCAAATTTATAAATTATGGTGTAAATTTGAAAGACATCGCTTAAATTTTAAGTGATTATGTGTACAGGACACTTAAAATATAAGCTGAATATATTAAAAAATCTGTGAATATTAGACAACGCTTTAAACTAAAAAGCGTTGCCTATTATGGGGAATAGAAAGCGTTGCTTAAAAGGGGACTTTAGATAGCGCTTCAAAATAAAGCGCTACCTAAAATATATAAAAAAACAGTAGACAACGTTTTTTCTATAGTGTGCCTATAGTAGCACTTTTACTTTAGACAGCGTTTGCGGAAGCGCTGTCTAAAGTAAAACCATTGCCTATATGAGGCTTTAGAAAGCGTTTACATTGTTAAAAGCGCTGCCTATAGGGAGTTTTAAAAAACGCTTATTCAATAAAGCATTGTCTAAGATCTACATTAAGCAGCGCTTTCACATAAACTAAAAGTGATGCCTATGGTTACAATAACGCAGGAATAGACAGCGCTTATAAGCGTTGTCTATGGTAAAAAAAATGTTATTTATATACTTGTTTGACATAATGATTGAGAGGAAATAACACCACATCCTCAATGTTGCAAGATCCCTTTTCTTTCAAGAAAATCTTTCTAATTTTTTATCATCTTTCTATTGCTCATAATATTCATCTTATTAATCGCTTGCCTTATCCTCTTATTAACAATAATACTCCTCATTTTTTACTATTTAATAAACAACTTGATTAAACCACTTTTAAATGCTTTGGATTCCTTGCTTATGTTTCAACTCTTTTTAATAATTGTACCAAATTTGATCCTAGACCTAAGATTTATGTGTTTCTAGGTTATAGGAAAGAAACCAAAAGATATCTTTTATATGATCTTACCACTAACACTTTTCTTGTTTCTAGAAATGTTACTTTTCATGAATCTTGTTTTCCCTTCACCCAAACTCATGATCACCATCCCTTACCCCTTATTCATGCAATAAACACCAATGCTACTAACCTTGACCATATCCCTCTCCCCACCTTACCTTCCACTAACCCCAAACCTCTTTTCCACTCTCTTCCGACTCCTAACCCAAATATCACCATATCCCATATCTCTGCTTCTGCCCCTTCTTATCCTCTCCCTTCTCCTATCCTTTTTCCTTCCACCATAAAAAAATCCACTATACAAATCAAACATCCTTCATATCTCATCGACTATCACTACAATCTTCTAACACCAAAATTTTTACTTTTCTCTGTCCTTTATTTGACCACTGTCCCACCACCTAAAAAAACTCATGCTTCTCCCTTTCCTCCACCCTTGAACCAACTACTTTCTCTCAAGCTAGTAAACATGAATAATGGCTCAAACCCATGCAAGCAGAACTCCAAGTTGTTGATATCATTAACACTTGGACCATTGTTGATACCTAACTCTTTGATTTATCTTAGTTACACATTCATTCAGATGTTGATTATTCATGTTTACAAAATCATGTGATAACCAATTTCCTGCTTTGTTAGTTTATATAGATGACTTAGTTTTAACAGGTAACAAAATCACATAAATTCACCATGTTAAATTCATTATTCCTACAAATTTAGTATCAAAAGCTTACGAACTCTTCAATACTTTCTTGGCCTTGAAGTGGCTAGATCTCCAACTGGTATTTTGCTTAATCAATGTAATTACACCCTTAAATTACTAAGTAACACATATATGCTAGCAACAAAACCCTCTTGTACTCCTTACAATCTTGTAAGTCTCATATGTGAAATCCAATTAATGCATTACCTCTTCAAGACCTCTACATTGAATTTTCCAGACCAACTTCCATCTACTGCGACAATAGAATGACAGTAACACCATTAACTGATAATGTGTTATATTATTTTTATATTAGTGAATAATATTTTTAGTAGGTGTTTTTTTATTAATTTTTTAATTACAGTATTATTTAGTATATTTTTACTACTTTTGATAATTAAAAAACAATAACTATTCTTTTGAAATTAAATTATTCAATTTCTAATATTTATTCTTATTCAATTTCATATATTAATATGATCAAGAGGATAGAAAATATTCTATTTAAAACAAAAGCAACACTTCTTTGATATGGGTAATATTTGATAGTTTTCTTTGCTGAAAATTGTATTTTGGTAAATTTAAATTGAATGAATTAAAGAATTGTCATTATTATTGTTCTCGCTGGACTTGATTAGTGTTTTCATTGAACTTGTATATGTGGATTTTAAGTTGTTGAGTTTAGTAATTTTACCATTGAAGTAGATATATCTGCGTGCTCGTTGTTTATATTTCTGTGTAAATCACTTCATAATGTAATGTAAAAAGTGTATTATTTATTATTAAATAACATTAATTTTGATAATTGTTGGAGACAAATATAAATTGATTTAATCACATATAAATTGTTTATTAAAATTATTGTTAGAGTAAAATTAATTTAAATTATTTAGATATTACTTAAATACAATGTCGCGATAGACCCCACACAAAATATAGTTTAAATAATAATAAAGAATTGTTTTCTATTTGAGATGTTCTAAATTGTGTAATTTCTTTTTTGTGTGGAGTGTGTGATAAAAATCGATAATGATATGATTTGGATTTTTGTCTAAGCCTTCTAATTTTATATAATGAAATGATGTGATAGTGACTATCTTTTATTTTTGGGTAGGATACCGACTAAATATATTATTAATATTTTTCTATTTAATTTAGAACAAAACTATAAAACTTACCAACACTTCTCTAGGTGTTGTTTTTCCCATTAATTAAGCCATAAAGATATAACATGTAGAATACAAGACTTAAGGAATCTTTGAAGTTATGTAAGATAAACTATCGCATAGACTTTAAAATTTGACATAATTAAATTATAATTGAATTTTTTTTAATTAAATATCATATTTCATCATAGTTAAATGATTAAACAATTAAGTCGTGATTAACTTATATAATACCTTTAAAAAACTTAAGACACTCATATTTAGGACAAGAGATTCTAATTTTTTTTTTTTGTCTTTAAGATGCTAGGTAAATAAAAACACTAATAAAAGTAGTGAAATTTCTAAAACTAATGAAGACAGTAAAATTATCTAAGAAAAATAAAAATAAAAGATAAATTTCATTTTATTTGATTTATTTGATTAATTTCCTAGGATTATATATCTCATAGTGGATATTAAACTAGAAGGCCTAAATGCAAAGTCCAACTATATAAAGATCTAACTAATAATAATATAAATTCAACCATAACTAAATAACTTATTTAATTATAATTTCTTCCTCTATCATTACCTACCCCTCCAAGATCAACCTTATTCTCAAAGTTGTAAAAATAATGTCCAAATGATCCTTTTCCTGGATCCCACATCTTAATTTGAGGATGTTTATGTTCGTCTCTTATACTTCTTCATTCCTTTGAGAAATCGTTATCTGAATTGAATTTGCCAACTAGCTTGTCAAACTTTAATCAGTCATTCTATATAGGTAAGTAACTCAAATTTTAGTATGTCTAGTTCCTAATATCTATATTATGTTTTTATATCTCATGTTTATGTTAGCTTAACCAATTATGTGTGATTTGTGTTGAATCTAAATTCGATAATGCTAGCTTAGTTTGTTACGTGTGTTTGGGGTTAGCTTTTGATTAAAATTTCTATGAACCGATTTGGTAAATTTATTTATAACTGAGTTTAAAATCAAGTGATTTTTTCATTTTTTTTATCATGAAAGATATTCTTATATAAAGGCCAATCACTACAATAAAAAACTGAATTAGCTTGGAGTAAATGACTAGAGGTTAAATTCCTAGTTAAATTTACCTTTAGCTTAGGGTAACCTCTTGTCTAAATAACATAAAAAAATATTTTAAATTTGGTATGGTTAGGAGCTCTCTGTAGCTAAATTTTAGGAGAGAATTTGAAAATAAATTTGTTGGACGTTTGCGAGGGGGTTGCACTTGGGAAAAACGAAAAACCATTAGTGAGGGGGGATCACCTCGCCCTACAAAATAGTCGTTGGCCATTTGCGAGGGGGTGATCACCTCACCAGCTAAGTTGGATTTTTGCGAGAGGCTACCCCCAAGCCCACTGTCACGTCACATCTTCTACTCTGCTTCATCTCTGAACCGGCATGCGCGTTGCAGAGTGGATACAACTTTTTGGCAGTTACCGAAGAGCTAACCCCAAGCCACATGACAACTTATGTTTTCAAGAATTTGGTGCCGTTTGTCTTGCGTTTATAGCTTATAGTTCTTCGTTTCTCTTCTCTTCTCTTCATTTCCAGCAACTCTTCCATTTTCAAATTCTTCTTCATTTTTTCCTCCATTAACACTACTATTTTACTCCATTTAGAAGCTTTATTTTTTTATTTATTTCAAAGGTAATAAAGTTATTTCTATATGTTATTTAAGATATATGTTGTTATATTAGTTTATAAATTCTGATTTTTGTTGGATTAAATTTGTAGGTATTTAATATATTTTTCTTCATCAACACTAGTTTTGTTTAATAAAACTTCTTTATAAGATATGTAATTTATTATTATTTTTTATTGAAATTTTATCTGAATTATATGTTAGATTTAGTTTTTATATATATATATATATATATATATATATATATATATATATATATATATATATATATATATATATATATATATATATATATATATATATATATATATATATATATATATATATTTCATTATATTAAATAGTATATTAAAATAATTTATATATTATATTTTTTTTTATTCCAAAAATATATTATATATTATATATTTCATTATATTAAATAGTATATTAAAACAATTTTTATATATATTATATATTTTTATTCCAAAAATATATTATATATTATATATTTCATTATATTAAAATAATTTATATATTTAATTATATTAAATAATTGATATATTATATATTATATATCATAAAAATAGTTTATATAGAAAATTATATTTAGTTTATTTAGTTTATATAAAAAGTATATTTAGTTTATATAAAAATATCAAATATTGAGTTAATCTAAATAATAGTATATTTAGTTTATTGAAAAAACAGTATATTTAGTTTATATCTTATTTAAATATTTAGTATTATTTAATAAATATTTAGTTTAAATAAAACATAATATATTTAATTTATATAAAAAAAACAATTTATTTAGATTATAAATGATATACTTAGTTATTTTAGAAAACAATATATATTTAGTTTGTGTAAAAAAAGTATATTTAATTTATATAAAATATAACAAATATTTAAATTGAAGTAAGTTTTTCTTAAACTTAGTCATTTTATTTATTTCTTTTGTGTCTAGCATAATTTAAATTGCAATAACAACTACTCTTTTTAATAGGAGAAGCATGAAAAACAGTTTGCCCTAAGATTATAGAGCACCCTGTATATATTCCACCTCCGTCGGGATTTTCCACTGATCCTAGTATGAGTTTTCAGACTTGGTATGATGTATCTCGTGGGAAGAGAAAAAATGGGAAAGTGTATGCTGTTGGAGGTCTCTCCAGAACAATCCGGCAGCGTGATAGGAGTTTCAGAATGCAAATTGCTGATGGTGAAGGATCATCGACTCAACCTTCATTTATCCCAGACATGATGAAAATTGTGAGATCATTAGCGCACTCTGAGGCTGCCCGTGAAGTGGAAGCAAGAAATGTTGAAATAGAAGAATCGAAGAAGAGACAAAGAGAAATGGAGGAAGAAATGAGAAGAAAAACTAGAGAATATGAGGAATCTATGCATATTTTTCAATAGTTTATGCAACAATTTAGAGGGTGTGATAATCAAGGGCACAATGACGATGAACACAATATCACCGATGAAGAAAATTAATCTTTATCAATAACACATTTTATTTATAATTTTAAACAATGTTCTTGTAATTTTTAATTTTAATTCAGTATTTTATTAATATAATATTAATTATAAATTATATTATTTATTATATTTAAAAACATATTACTAATATTATTAATATTAAAAAATTTATTTTATCAAATTATAATATTAAACTTCATATTATTATTAATATTATTAATTATGAAATTCATTAATTATAAATATAATAATAATAATAAGAAAACTAAATATTTACGTTTATAATTTAAAAAATAAATTTTGGTTTTTAGCTTGGGGTAAACCCCCTAGTTAATGTTGCTTGCACACTCTCCTCCACACTTCCTACATATTCCCTGCGCCACCCTGCACTTTCTGAACGTGTGCGCCAAAAGCAGCATGACATTTAGCTAGGGGTAAAGCCCCTAGCCAATGTAAAATCAACTTTTTCCTTTAGAGGGGTTTAGCCCCAAGTTAATTGGCTTTATGCTTAACTCCTCACCACATGTCAGCGACCAGTAATTTAGCTAGGGGACATAATCCTTCACAAATGTTGATTTTGTGAGGTGTTTTTTGGCTTAGTGAGAAGTTAACCCCTTAACTAAAGGGATTTTTTCTTGTTGTGAGTATAAACCTCTGTTGTACCTCAAAATTTTCCCTCTCACTTATTAACATTTTTCTCATAAGATCTCTTTGACTCAAGACTGGATTAGGGCTTGACTAGCTCAATACATCTCATCATGCACTAATGACCCAAAATTAGGGTTTGAGGTTGCACAAGGATTTTTGGACTATCAATGCTTCATATGACTTTCAAGTATCATTATGGACCCCCAAGATTACTCATGCCAAGTTTCAAGCTTTGAATCATATTTTTTATCAGTCAATTGGACAATTGACCTAAAAATCAGTTGTATTGGGGAAAAAGTCAACCATGGCCAATCTACAGTCAACCTTCATAATTTTTGATCCACATCAATATTTTAGACTCATATGTATCATTTGATCAAGTTTGGACCATAATTCCTCAAGAAATTTGATCAAATCATCAAAAGGGCAAAATGGTCAAAATTAGGGTTTTGACTGAGAAAGGGCAATTTCTGATTTTTGACCTAGCAAATGATCAATTGGTTTGAAGCATGATTTCAAGAGTTCAATTACATCATCTTGACCTAATGACATGGTTCAAAACATTGCAAATCCATTGAATTGGCAGATGAATTTTCAGTCAACTGATCAAAAGTCAACTGTATAATGAAAAGTCAAACTTTGACGTTTTAGCCAAAATCAAGTGCCAAAGACCATAATTCATCAAAACATGTCAAAATGTGAAACTTGTTCATCAAGAAATCAAAGATTGAAGATTTTGTTTTGAAATTTGAAATTTCTTAACTTAGAAATTTTTCTAAATATAGAAAATTTCTTATTTTTTCTCAATTTTAAGCCAAATTCTCACCATGATACAAGATGATTCAAAGAAAGTTCCTAACATGAAAGTTGTAGATCTCCATGAAATCTACAATTTGCTTCATACAATTTCTCCTAAAGATGCTTGTATCTCAAGATATAATTTTGTGAATACATGCTCATGAACTTAAATAACTTAGTGAAATTTTGCCCTAATTTAGGCAGGTTTTTTACTTAACTTCATGGAAACTTTCCACCTAGTTCCAAGAGGTATCTTGGAAAGAAATTCGAAGATGAGTTATAGAGAACATTTCAAGCTTTCCAAAATGTCCAAGAACTCCTTGAGATAATTCTTGAGTAGGGAGAATCGAAGAGATGAAGTTGGCAATTTCTCACTTTGATTTCAAGCCATCTCATGAAGAACAAAATTCAAATCCTTAAGCATGTTGTACAATCTTCACTTTTCAGACCTCAAAATCGTTTGTCACTCCACCATTAATGAATTTCACAAGGTTTCATGCCCTAAAGCCAAGCATTCAATGCTTTGTACATGAATATTTCCATTTTTGGCACAAAGGTGCCATTTCCATTTTGATAAAGCATAACTTTTGCAACTTTTCACTCCTTGAGCCTTGCACTTGTTTTCTCTGCACATAAGCAAAGCCACAATAAAGAGAAACTTGCCTGAAGCCTATACCAAACCAGACCACGCCTATACAGCCCTTAGGGACTTGTCTCCTCACCTTGCTTCAAAAACAAGAAATGTAGCAAGACATGTGATCTTGTACTTCTGAGCAAGCATAAGTCCTCCAATCTTTTGCTCTATATAAAGTCATCATTATGCAACTAAAACCACGAATGCCCAAGCCTTGAAACACCTTAGAATCAGAAATTGCATACCAAGCTTCCAAACTTGCCATTTCTGACTTGTGAACTAAATCTTCCATTCCACTCGTGCGTTTTCAAGCCTTTTGCTTCCCTAAGCTTCCTTACCTTACAAGTAAACCATCCCACACCCTGAAACATCACTGTAACTCCATCTTCCCCATTGTTGAACTTCAAAAACAGAGTAACACAGGTGGACTTCTCCAGATCATTCCTGCCACCCTCAAGACAAGCTAAGCATTGCATTAGCTTCCTAGAGGTTCAAGGAAGCTAACCTGATCATCACAGCATCCTAAAGCAAGCTCATTTCTAAAACATGATTTCCATTTTCAAGGTGAGTTTTCTGTTTTTCTAACTCTTGATACAGGCATAGTTAGCTTTCCATTTGTGAATATACAATGTAGACATCATTGCTACGAAGATGTACATATACATAGCTTGCATTTATTTGGCCTAAGTTGAGAGAATTTTGAGTTTGAAGTTTCTGAAAAAATTAGGTTAAGAATTAGGGCCAACAAAATTCTCTCTGATCTTGGACTTATAGTTTTAGCTATGCACATGGTTAGAATCGTGAGATAAAATGCTATAATGTTCATGTTATCACTTTCCATTTTTGTTGAGAGATGAAAGAGTTACAGGGGGTCCGGCTGGCTAGAGGAAGAAGATGAAGTACAGGGCAAGGAAGCGTTTTATGTTATGTATTTTTATTTTCATTTGAACTAACGGATGTACAGCCACCGCAGTGGCAAGGCAACGCGCAGAAATTGCCATAGGTCATGGGTTCGAGCCTTGGCGCCGACCTTTTGCATTTTTTCATACTTTTTCCATTTTTTTTGTTGTTTTTGCAGCGTGGGCTTCAGCACATTGGGCCCAATGTTTTTTTGCTAACCTCCTGCCTCCTTTTTTCTTGCAGCACCCCTGGCCCAAATATTTTCATTTATTTATTTTATTTTATTTATTTCATTAAATATATTTTTTATTAAATATTAAAAATCATAAAAAACATAAAATGATAAATATTATATTTTATTTATTTTATTTTATTTTCTCATAAAAAATATTTTTATTTAATTATATATGAACTATTTTTCTTAATAAACTTGCAAATTAAAAATAGAATAAGGTTGAATACTTATTATTTTTTTTCTCACACTTATAAATATTTATTTTAACATATAAAAGGACCAAAATACTTCATAAATACTATTTATTATTTTCAAGACAAAAATATAAAAAATACTTAAAGAAATTTATCTTCTTTTGACAAATTAAAATTAGGGTTAATCAAAAACCTTTTCTAAAAAATAATTTTTCTTTCTTACTTAATTTAAGTCCTATTTTGGTGTATTTATTAGGCTTAGATTAAAACTCTTTTTCACATAAAGAACAAAACAAAAATCTTTTTCTTGCATTTATATATCCTTGCATATTCAAATTGTCTTGTACATTATTTATTCCAATACTTGTATAAATTAGATTTGGTTGTAATAGATTAATTAAGTTTATATTATTGCAATCCCCATTCATAATTTGTATACCTCCCTCCCACAAAAATGTTGTAATAGCGTAGTAATATTTAAATTACGCAATTTATCGCTTTTACATAACATGTTAGTAATTAGGGTTTGTATGACAAGATAAAACCAATCAAATAGAAAACCCTAATCCAAGACAAAAGTAAGCATGAAAATGACACACTTGCACACAAACACTCCTAGGGTTACTCCCCTTAGTTGCCTTATACAAAAATGGCCATATTACGCATGCGAAGTATCTTAGCAAAACAAACAAATATAAAATCATAGTCCCTCGATGACGCTATCCAAAGTTGCCTTACAAAATGATCTTAGTCCCTCAAAAATACTAAGATACTTTGCAACATTGCTAATCATGGTTATACGATGACTCACGCCCGTCCCGTTTACATTTAAAGATAGGATTGCTTATCAAATCAATGGTAAGACAATAATATCAAAGGAAAATAAAATGCACAAGAAAGACATTTGAGTAGGTAGATTACTTTTAGTTACTTGCTACACCTCAAAACAAATATCCTTGCTATTTTCAAAATAAACACACACATTTCCAAACATCTTACAAACATTGAAAACATTTTCAAAAAAGACAAACATCTTTGTATACATTCTTACAAACGAGAATCATTACAAAGATTGCCTAAACAATGGCCTCTTTTACAAAATACTTTCAAAACCACACAAAAGCACAATTTCAAACAAAATCAAGTGATCTAGAAATTAACTAAGAGCCCATGGAAAATCATGGATGAAAAGGGTGCTAATACCTTCTCTTTTCATAATCTACCCCCGAACTCAAGAAACAATCTCAAAGGTGTTTTCTGTGCTTTTTCACCTTTCCTTTTGAATAAAAGAAAAGTCGGTGGCGACTCTTGCTAATCGCAACATTTGCGTTAAAACGCAAAACCTTCAAGTCAGTTCTCTCACTGTATCACAACCTCCAACCAAGACAGGACCTGATTTGTGCTAATCACAAACTATTGTGAACTTTAGGATTGTTTATTATTCACTATATGCAACAAAAGATGCACAATATTTTGCTACAACTTCTTTACCTTGTTTTTTTTCTGCTACTACTTCTTTACATTTCATTTTGCTTATGTCTATATCCTAAATAATAATATTAGAGGCATTAGAAGTCTGTACCAGAGATAATCTCTCTCGTATATTGCTGGAATTTCATAACATTCATATTTTTAGTTTAAATCCATTGGATTTTAATATTCATTGCAATGCTTTTTCTATTGTTAATGATGATTTTTTTTATTTTTAATGCACTGGATAGATAGAGACACCCTTGATTATGTTGATTTTCTATTGGATCCACTTCTTTTTTTATTCTTTTATAAATGTTTTTGTATAAATACACTTGAATCTTAATGAATTGTTTAGGTTAGAAAGACAACAAAGATAGGGTTCCCTATTTATTAGTTTTAATTGGTAAATATTTGTGAGTTCCCTAAATGTTTTTGTTTAGTTACTCTCTTTTGGATTTTTCTTCTTTAACTTTATTTGTTTATTAAAGTCTCTATTCACAGCTAGTGCAGGGGCGTGTAAGTGTTATGCTCTTATCACTATGTGATATTCATAGTTTACATTGTGTTATTTATTGCAGATTTACGATGAGTTCTACCCCATTTTACTTTATAAGCTTAAGTCAAGGGATTATATAAAGTTTGACACATTTGATGCAGCTTTGGATGAATTCTACACCAATATTGATAGTCAAAGGTTTGAGAAACAATACAAAGCCAAAGAAATCTCAATTCTTCAGAAACTTAGTAAGACATGCAACAATCAAGTTGGTACCTGTGGGACATGTCAAAACTATTACACTTGTATAATTGGAAAACCAACCAAATCATTTAGAACCTTTATTCAAATTATACCCATAGCTTATAATAATACGTACATGTAATACAACCTCAAGTATTCATATGAATTTGAGAAAAAAAAATTTATTCTAATATTGTTGATAGTTGATACTCAATAATGCAAGAATGTTATACAAAATGATTTTATTATTTTCTATGGTATAGGAAAGTAAAGTGCAAACTTTCAGAAAGAATCTGATCACTATATTAAAATGGCAGAATTGATAAATTATAACATAGAAGATGTGAATTGCTAATATTATATAGTTATTTTTGTAGAAGTCAACCTTCTTCGGATATGAATCTATACAAGCATGGTAATGATTCCAATAGTGTCTCTTTTCGGTACATAAATGGTTATGAAAAAAATTATTTATATAAGGTGCCATACTTATGATAGAAGTCTTCACCGTTGATAACGTCTTCTTAAAACCATTAGCTAAAGGAGAATTATTCACGACTTAGTCGCGGGTATTACCGTGGGCTTTTTGAGACCGTCGATAGTCATGACCAAGAAGCGTTGTATCGAGGGCTCCGTGGTCATCGGTAAGCCCTAAGAAATTTACCTTTATCCACAATTTTTTCAAGTTACCGAGGACTTTTGGCCCTGGATAATAACAAATTTTTTTGTAGTGGCAATTTTCGAGACAACAAGATTGACATGATAGTGAAAAGGATGAATAGTTAAAATAACTTCAACTAAAATATTTGAAGTGAGACAATATTTGGTATTTTTATTGCCTAGAAAACTACCAGAAACCATAAACTTTCCTTCACCAAGAACTCTGATCCTTAACTTTAAGAAATGGACAAGATCATTAGTCAGAGCAGAAGATGACATCACAAGAGTTTTCAAAATGTTAAGACCCTCAAATTTTCCAATGGTGACCATTCTCTCCTCTAAATCAAAAGAAAGAATCCCCAAATTACCCAAGAATGAACGAACAGACACAAAAGAACTTGGCGAGATAACAAAGTCATCTATCCCCATGTACAATGCTGGACTCTGCATGAACCCTACAATGCTAGACTCTAAATGAGAGAAAAGGTCAGTCCTTCTTCTGTGAGAGACTCCAAAATGGTCTGCTTGACTTTAAGAAACAGACAAGATAATTAGTCCGAGCAGAAGATGACATCACATAAGCTTTCAAAATGTTAAGACCCTCAAGTTTTCCAATAGTGACCATTCTCTCCTCTAAATCAGAAGAAGGAATCCCCAAATTACTCAAGAATGGAAGAATAGACACAAAAGAACTTGGTGAGACAACACGGTCATTGGTCCCCATGTATAATGTTGGACTCTACAAGAATCCTTTACCAGCACAATCACCATGTACTTCACCAAAATACATCTTGTTCAATAACTCTTGATTTGTTAACAATTTCAAAGTAGACCATAATTATTTTCTAGTATGGTTTCCTTATTCAACAACTCTTCAATGGAATGCATGCATTGTACTGCAATTAACACCCATCACCTAAGATCTAAATAGTTTCATATGAACTTGGCTAAGAAGCTCTCGGATAACCATCCAATCTAGAGGAAAACATCTAGGAATTTAAATTTAATTCAAGTGTTGTCCCATTGTCCCGTCCATGCCAATAGTAGCTACTCATTTACTCCTTTGACTGAGTTTAAGTGAGCCATTGGAACCATGCTTCTAATAGACTAAAAGAACACTCCAAGAACTGAGAAATCTCAGTTCTTTTCATTGTATTAAACTCATTATTCTTCAAGCCATTTACTATGCCATTTAATGTTAAAAATATAGTTGGAGGATTTGCATTTGTTGGATGCTGAGGAACATACTCTTCTAGGAGCCTACTTAGTGCTTCGTGTAACACCCCTTTAAATTCTAAGGAATATTCGCAATTATTTTAATAAATAAATTAGAGTATATCTCCAACAAGGTTGTCACATCTTCATATAAAACATCATAATGATACATCTTGCTCTGTAACATGGATTTTCAAAACATTTAACAAGATATGATCAACATTTAGTCCTTCAAATCATTGCAACAAAAATCATAGTTCAAAACACCCCATTATAATATTTCATAAAATTAGTCATACTTCGAAACTCATACTTATAAATCAAAACATCTCAAGTATCACACATGGTGACTCAACATCTTAAAAATAAAACAAAGAACATAAGTTCCAATCATTCAATCACAACCCCGATGTTACATATCAGAGCAAGACTCCTTTTATTCAACAAAATCAAATAAACACACTGTGAAGCTATCCTCTAATGCTTCTACGGACTATTCTCGATCACATCCGCGTTACCCACGTGGAGGCAACATTCTAAGAAAGGGTGAGTAAATCATAATCATTATATAATACATAAGGAATAAAGATCATAAGTATGCATATAGTCAAGGTTTATCACATCATTATATCTTCATATTATACTCACACCTTCACATCCTCATCATTACACGAACACATATCATCATACGCAATGTATCATTAAGCGTCACAAATAAATCATTATGCAATGCCACATAGAATGTAATGCAGCATCATATACTCATGCATGTGATACCAAAACTTCACTAATGACTCAGTCATTGTTATCTACAAAGATCCCCACCATAGGATTGATTCTCGTTTGGAACCAGAGAACTTCACTATTTCACCCAATCCATACTATGGGGTTGTTGCCTTCACTGAATAATCATCCTATCATCTTCACGGGACTGAAGTCCTAACTCCAGTGGACCGAAGTCCTAAAATATGCCACGAATGCATGATACGCAACAACATAATAAATACGACCACGACTAGTCAACACGCGTCATCATTCATGATTACATCATCATATCATCATCATAACATCATATCATATAATCATCTTAACAAAACATCACATAACCATAAAAACGTGTAATCATCATCACAATAAAACATCATCATATATCATTATCATGTCATCATAATATCCAAACATCATCATAGTAATCAACACAACATCATAACACCATCATCATAAACAAAGCATCATCATAAACAAAACATCATTGCAATTCAATGAAGGAAAACTAATTCTATTCTAACTTAGGTCTTGTATATATACTCCTTAATTCTAATTTATCTCCAAATAATTAAATTTCATTGCACTAACTATCCCACACTTCGAACGTCACCTCAATCCGAGCTCTAGAACTAAAGTTATGATCATTTTATGATTTCCAACTTAGATAACCAAATTTGCCTTCTATCGCCTAGCGACGCTACCTTCACATCACACTTCGTCGGGCAACGCTTGGAGCGACGCATTACAAAAACTTGCTCCAATCTACCTCACTTTGCTCCCACCTACATCTGGTGACACATCTTCGCCCGACGTCACTACCTTCGTCGCTCGGCGACACAACGCGAACATGGTTTTCCTGTTGCGATTTCCTACATAAACTAGTCCAATTCTTTTGCAATTATATCATGTTACATGTCCTAAATCACCATCTAATCACATGGTTTCATCATCTATCAACATCCTATAATTCTATAGTCATTATACATCAATTATAAACCATTATTCATCACCAATTCATCAATTTCTCATCAAACAACACCAAATCAACATCTACCAAAACCTAAGGCAATCTACCAATCATCTAAGCCTTAAATCGAATATAATAAAAATGATAAAACTTCCCTTACCTTAAGATTATAGTAGCAATTCAACTTCTCTTTGATTCTCTACTGAAATCTCTCGCCTCTTTATGCCCTAGCCTTCTTTCTCCACAGCGTTAGTTTCTTTCTCCCAATTCTATGATCGTTCCACAATGACTTTCTTTTTCCCTAACTCCTTGTATAACCTTTAGACCCCTAATATCAAATTTTCCACCTTGTTCTTACTTATTCTCCACTAATTACCATCTTGCCCTTATTTTCTCTATACTTCTATTATTCTATTTTTCTCAATTAAAATAATTCTAAACAATTATTCTAATTATTCCAAAATACTAATAATCCTCTTGATTAGTCTAATTCCCACTATGCTACACATAGCAACCCATCATACATCATATTCATCCAAACATCATATTCAAACATAATATTTGTCTCAACCATCATGGTACACTTTATATTCATCATAATATCACAAATCACTATAAAGGATCATATATAATCATCAAGACATCAAACACATCACATTGACTCATATATTCACACTAAATTAATCAATTCAATAATTAATTTAGAATTCAGGGTGTTACTCTTCGGCTCCGAGAATTTGTTCTCGTGGTATCTATCCATCAATGTTCATCAAATCTAACCAGTGTCCAATGATATCCAATGAAATATGAATAACCCAACGCCAGATTACAAGTTGATGAGAACCTTCATCCCGTAAAAATCCCCTTGGGAAGATTGACCGACATGGTACAACCGTGTAAAGCTCAGCAGGCCCATATGATATATAAGCATCATGTTCTCTATGATCAATGATTCTTGACTAAGCAATTTTTGGCTGGCCATAGAAGTAGCTGGTGCCGCCTAATAAGCTTCCAACAACATACTTACCAACAGAAATGGATAAGACTCATATATTCACGCTAATTTAATAAATTAAATAATTAATCTAGAATTCGGGGTAACAACTCTTCCTCACTTAAAAGAATTTTCACCCTCGAAAATCACTTGACAGAATCAACATCGAATAAGACTCTCTCATCCGATCCTCGCATTCTCAAGTCAAACTTTCACCAGCTGGTACGCCCCATAATGCCTCCACTAAGGCAATGTCCTTTCCTCGTAATTGCTTCACTTCCCTACCTTCTATTCACAATGGTAATGCCTCATAAGTTAAGTTATCACTCCCTTGTATGTCATCCATTTGAATCACATGCGACAGGTCTGGAATATACTTCCTCAGTTGAGAAACATGAAACACATCATGTTGATTTTTGAGTGACAGAGGCAAAGTTATTCGATAAGCCACCTCACCTATCTTCTCTGATATTTGATACGAACGAACAAAAATCGGCATAAGTTTTTTCGACTTTAAAGCTCTACCTACACCGGCTACCAGAGTAACTCTTAAAAACCCACGATCATCTTTCTTGAACTCAAGATCTTTTCCCCTCTTATCATGATATCTCTTCTGACGACTCTGAGTAGCTTTCATCTTCTCCTGGATCATTTTTATCTTCACAGTTGTCTCTTGTACAACCTCAAGTCTGAACACAACACTCTCGCCTGACTCATACCAACAGAGTGGAGTCCTACACCTCCTACTGTATAATGCTTTATATTAAGCCATCATAATACTATAATGGAAACTATTATTTATATGTAAACCTAATCAATGACAAATGACTATCCCAAGCTCCTCCCTGTTCTAGCACACAAGCCCTCAACAAATCTTCTAAAGACTGAATATTTCTTTCCATCTGTCCATCCGTTTGAGGATGATATATGGAACTCAACCTCAACTTAGTACCAAAGGCATTCTGCAGACATGTCCAAAATTTCAATGCAAACCTCAGATCTCTATTTTATACGATACTTGAAGGTATTCCATGCAACTTCACAATTTCATCAAGATACAATCTGGACAACTTCTCCATAAGGTAATTAATATTCATCGGTAAGAAATGATCCGACTTAGCCAACCTGTCTACAATTACCTAAATCGAATAATCACCTTTAACAGTCTTCGGCAAACTAGACATAAAGTCCATGGAAACACTGTCCCACTTCCATTCTGGAATACTCAACGGTTTCATAGGACCCACGGGCTTCTGATTCTCAACCTTCGATTTCTAGAAAGTCAAGCAAGCATACACAAATTTGGAAACTTCCTTCTTCATACCAGGATACCAAAATAACTGCTTCAAGTCTTGATAAATCTTTGTAGCACTGGGATAAATTCTCAATCCGCTTCTATGTCATTTCTCAAGGATACTCTTCTTAAGCTCTGGGATATCCGGAACACACACTATATTTCCAAACTTCATTACACCATTATCATCTTATGAACTTATCTCCTTTTCCTAGTTAATCAAAGTTAATCGATTAACTAACCTCAAATCAAACTTTTGACCTTCGCGAATTTCTTCTATTATGCCACTAGTCAGTTTCAACATTCCTAACTTCACCCTATTAGAAGTCTCTTCACACACTAAACTCATACCTCTTAATTGTTAGGTCATATCTAACTCTCGAACCATAAGCATCAACATTTTCAACGACTTCCTACTTAATGCATCAACAATTACATTTGCCTTACCAGGATGGTAACTCAAATCAAAGTCATAATCTTTCAACAATTCAAGCCACCTTCTCTATCTCATATTCAACTCTTTCTGGTAAAATAAGTACTTCAAACTCTTGTGATCACTGAACACTTCAAATTTATAACCAAAAAGATAATGTCTCCAAATCTTTATCACAAACACCACTGTTGCTAGCTCTAAGCCATGTGTAGGATAATTCCTTTCATGAACTCTGAGTTGTATAAAAGCATAAGAAACTACCTGTCCATTATGAATTAGCACACCACCAAGTCCCATCTTAGATGCATTGCAATACACCATAAAAGACTCACTCAGATTAGGAAAAATCAACACTGAAGCGGTCGTCAACCTCTTATTTAACTCTACAAAGCTTTCTTCGCATGCAAAATCACACACATAATCTTGACCCTTTTGAGTCAACTGAGTCAACGACAAAGCCAACTTAGAAAATCCTTTAATGAACCTTTGATAGTAACCTTCCAAACCAAGAAAAGTTCGAACCTTGGTTGCTGACTTTGGAGCCTCCCACTGCAATACATCACCAATTTTAGAAGGATCCACAATAATCCCACCACTAGAAATCACATGACCAATAAAACTAACTTCCTTTAGCCAAAATTCACACTTTGACAATTTTGCTTACAATTTCTTTTCCTTTAACACTTGAAACACCCTTCACAAATGCTTAGAATGTTCTGCCTTCATCCTAGAATAAATCAGAATATCATCAATAAAAACCACGTCAAAATTATCCAGATAGGAATGAAAAGTTCTATTCATATACTCCATAAAAATACATGGCGCATTAGATACACCAAACAACATCGCAGTGTATTCAAAATGGCCATACCTTGTTCGAAAAGCTATCTTCAGAATATCAACTGGTTTAGCTTGAATCTGATGATAACCCGACCCCAAGCCAATCTTATTGAAAATACAAGCACCCACCAATTGATCCATCAAATCATCGATTCTCAGTAGTGGATACATGTTCTTAATCGTTACTTTATTAAACTGTTTGTAATCTACACATAGCCTCTAACTTCCATCTTTCTTCTTAACTAGCAACACTGGAGAACCCCTTGGTGAAACACTTGGTTGAACAAACTTCTTCTCAAGCATCTCTTCCAATTGTTTCTTTAACTCGCTAAGCTCTGAAGCTGACATTCTATCAGGAGCCATCGGCACCGGACTCGTACCTGGCACCAAATCTAGAAAATTCTATTTCACGTCCAGGAGGTAAATTACTAATGTCATCTGGAAACAAATTTAGAAATTCACGGATAACCGATAATTCTATATTTGCATCTTTACCATCCACTTGCAACGATGCAACCATCGCAAACATCAAGGCTTCATCTTCTAAAAGTTCATTCACTTGCTTAGATGTCAACAACATCAATTCTCCATTATCACCAAACTTAGGGAACCTCAATGTATTATTATAATAATTGATATGAACATAATGGAACTCTAACCAGTTTATTCCAAGAATCACATCGATTTCATTTAAGGGAAGACACGCTGAATCCATTACAAAACTCTTGCCATACATAGTCAAAGGACACTTCAAACAAACGTAAGTAGTACTAACAGAACCACTAGTAGGAGTATCTATCACCATACTACCAATCATATAAGACAATTTCAATTCCAACTTAGTAGCACATTCAAGCGAAATAAATGACTGAGTATCACCAATATCAATAATAGCAACCAATTCAACATCGTTAATAAATAAAGTACCTCGAATCAAGTTGTCCTTATTTGGTTCCTCTAATCCACTCAGAGCAAACACTCTACCATTGGTATGAACAGTAGCATCCTTCATTGGTTTCTGGCACTGGGTACTGATGTGACCCTTCTCTCCATAATTGAAACAAGTCGGACCATCATTATTGCATAAAGGAGCACGGTGACTCGTCTTACCACACTTGTAGCACCTCATTAACTTACTCTCACACTCATTAGACCGGTGACCTTGTTTACCACACCTATAGAACTTGACATAAGAGGAAACTCCTCTTCCACTTGTCTTCTTCCCATCATAAGCCTTTTGGTTCCTTTTATCAGTCGGGGCATCACAAGGCATCTTACGATCTTGATACTGCTTTCCTCTTTTCCCATTCAAACTCTTATAGTGAGATGAATGAGCTTTATTATCCTCCTCATAGATTTTGCAGCTATTCACCAACTCTAAAAACACACGGATTTGCTGATATCCAATCTCCCACTTGATCTCTGGACGCAAACCATTCTCAAACTTGATACACTTTGAGAACTCAGCAGTTGCTTTGCTGTAATGTGGATAAAACATTGCTAGTTCCACAAACTTCGAAGAATACTCAATCCCAGTCAAACTCCCTTGTTTCAACTCCAAAAACTCAACCTCTTTCTTACCGTGCACATGCTCAGGAAAGTACTTCCTCATAAATTCCCTGCTGAACACAACCCAAGTAATCACTTCATATAGCGCTGTAAGTTTCTGACGAGTACCAACCCTCCAGTCATCAACTTCCTCTGCTAGTTGATGTGTACCAAACCACACCTTTTATGAGTCTGAGAAATCCATAACTCAAAAGATTCTTTTAATCTCCTTAAGCCAAACTTGTACTCCACAGGATCAAACCTACCTTTGAAAACAGACAGATGATTCCTCTGGAACGTCTCCAAAACACGGGATTCATCATTAGGATGATGTTGCACAGCTTGAGCAACAGCCTGCAAAGCAGCAAAATTGCAACATCGTTCCTTCCAGCCAGTTCTCTTCTTCACATCAATAACAGTCACACTGGTTAGAAATTATCTTGATAGTATTCCACTATCATACACTACAGACTCAAAAACCTAGTCGGACAGACCGACCTACTCTGATACCACTAGTGTAACACTCCTCTAAATCCCAAGAAATATTCTCAATTATTTTAATAAATAAATTAGAGTATATCACAAACAAGGGTGTCACATCTTCATATAAAACATCATAATGATACATCCTGCTCCATAAAAGTGGTTTTCAAGACATTTAACAAGATATGATCAATATTTAGTCCTTCAAATAATTGCAGCGAAAATCATAGTTCAAAACACCTCATTATAATACTTCATAAAATTAGTCATACTTCATAACTCATACTTATAAATTAAAATATCTCAAGTACCACACAAGGTGACTCAACATCTTAAAAACAAAACAAAGAACATAAGTTCAAATCATTCGATCCCAACCTCGATGTTACATATCAGAGCAAGACTCATTTTATTCAACAAAAGCAAATAAAACTCACTCTAAAGCTATCCTCTAATGCTTCTACGGACTATTCTCAATCACCTGCGTGTTACCCACGTGGAGGTAACATCCAAACAGAAAGGGTGAGTAAATCATAATCATTATATAATATATAAGGAATAGACATAGTAAGTATGCATATAAGCAAGGTTTCTCACGTCATCATATCTTCATATTATACTCACACCTTCATATCCTCATCATTACACGAACACATATCATCATACACAATGTATCATCAAGCGTCACAAATAAATCATTATGCCATGCCACATAGAATGTAATGCAGCATCATAAACTCATGCATGTGATACCAAAACTTCACTGATGACTCAGTCATTGTTATCTACAAAGATCCCCACCATAGGATTGATTCTCGCTTGGAACCAGAGAACTTCACTATTTCACCCAATCCATACTATGGGATTGTTGCCTTCACTGAATAATCATCCTATCATCTTCACGGGACTGAAGTCCTAACTTCACTATACCGAAGTCCTAAAATATGTCATGAATGCATGATATGTAACAACATAATAAACACGACTAGTCAACACTCATCATCATTCATGATTACATCATCATCATATAATAATCTTAATAAAACATCACATCATCATAACATCGTGTAATTATCATCATAATGAAACAACATCATATATCATTATAATGTCATCATAATATCCAAACATCATGATAATCAACACAACATCATAACACCATCATCATAAACAAAGCATCATCATAAACAAAACATCATTTGGATTCAACACGGGGAACCTAATTCTATTCTAAACTTAGGTTTTGGAGATATACTCCTTAATTCTCATTTTCTTCGTATAATTAAATTTCACTGCGTCAACTATCCAACGCTTCAAACGACACCTCATTCTGAGCTCCAGAACTAAAGTTATGATCATTTTAAGATTTCCAACTTAGATAACCAATTTTGCCTTCCGTCGCCTGGTAACACCCTTCCACCGCCTAGTGACGCTACCTTCGCATCACACTTCTCCCGACAACACTTGGAGCAACACATTACAGAAACTAGCTCCAATCTGCCCCCCTTCTCTCCCACCTTCGCCTGACGACACATCTTCGCTCAATGACACTACCTTCGTCGCTCGACGACACACTGCGAACATGGTTTTCCTGTTGTGATTTCCTACATAAAGTAGTCCAATTATTTTGCAATTATATCATGTTACATGTCCTAAATCACCATCTAATCACATGGTTTCATCATCTATCAACATCCTATAATTCTATAGTCATTATACATCAATTATAAACCATTATTCATCACCAATTCATCAATTTCTCATCAAACAACACCAAATCAACATCTACCAAAACCTAAGGCAATCTACCAATCATCTAAGTCTTAAATCAAATATAATAAAAATGATAAAACTTCCCTTACCTTAAGATTATAGTAGCAATTCAACATCTCTTTGGTTCTCTACCGAAATCTCTCGCCTCTTTATGCCCTAGCCTTCTTTCTCCACAGCGTCAGTTTCTTTCTCCCAATTCTATGATCGTTCCACAATGACTTTCTTTTTCCCTAACTCCTTGTATAACCTTTAGACCCCTAATATCAAATTTTCCACCTTGTTCTTACTTATTCTCCACTAATTACCATCTTGCCCTTATTTTCTCTATACTTCTATTATTCTATTTTTCTCAATTAAAATAATTCTAAACAATTATTCTAATTATTCCAAAATACTAATAATCCTCTTGATTAGTATAATTCCCACTATGCTACACATAGAAACCCATCATACATCATATTCATCCAAATATCATATTCAAACATAATATTTGTCTCAACCATCATGGTACACTTTATATTCATCATAATATCACAAATCACTATAAAGGATCATATATAATCATCAAGACATCAAACACATCACATTGACTCATATATTCACACTAAATTAATCAATTCAATAATTAATTTAGAATTCAGGGTGTTACTCTTCAGCTCCGAGAATTTGTTCTCGTGGTGTCTATCCGTCAATGTTCATCAAATCTAACCAGTGTCCAATGATATCCAATGAAATATGAATCACCCAACGCCAGATTACAAGTTGATGAGAACCTTCATCCCGTAAAAATCCTCTTGGTAAGATTGACCGACATGGTACAACCGTGTAAAGCTCAGCATGCCCATATGATATATAAGCATCATGTTCTCTATGATCAATGATTCTTGACTGAGCAATTTTTGGCTGGCCATAGAAGTAGCTGATGCCGCCTAATAAGCTTCCAACAACATACTTACCAACAGAAATGGATAAGACTCATATATTTACGCTAATTTAATAAATTAAATAATTAATCTTGAATTCGGGGTACTAACTCTTCCTCACTTAAAAGAATTTTCACCCTCGAAAATCACCTGACAGAATCAACATCGAATAAGACTCTCTCATCCGATCCTCGCATTCTCAAGTCAAACTTTCACCAGCTGGTCCGCCCCATAATGCCTTCACTAAGGCAATGTCCTTTCCTCGTAATTGCTTCACTTCCCTACCTTCTATTCACAACGGTAATGCCTCATAAGTTAAGTTATCACTCCCTTGTATGTCATCCATTTGAATCACATGCGACAGGTCTGGAATATACTTCCTCAGTTGAAAAACATGAAACACATCATGTTGATTTTTGAGTGACAGAGGAAAAGTTATTCGATAAGCCACCTCACCTATCTTCTCTGATATCTAATACGAACCAACAAAAATCGGCATAAGTTTTTTCGACTTTAAAGCTCTACCTACACCGGTTACCAGAGTAACTCTTAAAAACCCACGACCATCTTTCTTGAACTCAAGATCTTTTCCCCTCTTATCATGATATCTCTTCTGACGACTCTGAGAAGCTTTCATCTTCTCCTGGATCATTTTTATCTTCACAGTTGTCTCTTGTACAACCTCAAGTATGAACACAACACTCTCGCCTGACTCATACCAACAGAGTGGAGTCCTACACCTCCTACTGTATAATGCTTTATATTAAGCCATCCTAATACTATAATGGAAACTATTATTTATATGTAAACCTAATCAATGACAAATGACTATCCCAAGCTCCTCCATGTTCTAGCACACAAGCCCTCAACAAATCTTCTAAAGACTGAATATTTCTTTCCATCTGTCCATCCGTTTGAGGATGATATATGGAACTCAACCTCAACTTAGTACCAAAGGCATTCTGCAAACATGTCCAAAATTTCAATGCAAACCTCAGATCTCTATCTGATACGATACTTGAAGGTATTCCATGCAACTTTACAATTTCATCAAGATACAATCTGGACAACTTCTCCATAAGGTAATTAATCTTCATCGGTAAGAAATGATCCGACTTAGCCAACCTATCTACAATTACCTAAATCAAATAATCACCTTTAACAGTCTTCGGCAAACTAGACATAAAGTCCATGGAAACACTGTCCCACTTCCATTCTGGAATACTCAACGGTTTCATAGGACCCACAGGCTTCTGATTCTCAACCTTCGATTTCTAGAAAGTCAAGCAAGCATACACAAATTTGGAAACTTCCTTCTTCATACCAGGATACCAAAATAACTGCTTCAAGTCTTGATAAATCTTCGTAGCACTGGGATAAATTCTCAATCCGCTTCTATGTCATTTCTCAAGGATACTCTTCTTAAGCTCTGGGATATCCGGAACACACACTATATTTCCAAACTTCATTACACCATTATCATCTTATGAACTTATCTCCTTTTCCTGGTTAATCAAAGTTAATCGATTAACTAACCTCAAATCAAACTTTTGACCTTCGCGAATTTCTTCTATTATGCCACTAGTCAGTTTCAACATTCCTAACTTCACGCTATTAGAAGTCTCTTCACACACTAAACTCATACCTCTTAATTGTTAGGTCATCTCTAACTCTCGAACCATAAGCATCGACATTTTCAATGACTTCCTACTTAATGCATCAACAATTACATTTGCCTTACCAGGATGGTAACTCAAATCAAAGTCATAATCTTTCAACAATTCAAGCCACCTTCTCTATCTCATATTCAACTCTTTCTGGTCAAATAAGTACTTCAAACTCTTGTGATCACTGAACACTTCAAATTTATAACCAAAAAGATAATGTCTCCAAATCTTTATCACAAACACCACTGTTGCTAGCTCTAATCCATGTGTAGGATAATTCCTTTCATGAACTCTGAGTTGTATAAAAGCATAAGAAACTACCTGTCCATTATGAATTAGCACACCACCAAGTCCCATCTTAGATGCATTGTAATACACCATAAAAGACTCACTCGGATTAGGAAAAATCAACACTGAAGCGGTCGTCAACCTCTTATTTAACTCTACAAAGCTTTCTTCGCATGCAACATCCCACACATAATCTTGACCCTTTTGAGTCAACTGAGTCAACGACAAAGCCTACTTAGAAAATCCTTTAATGAACCTTTGATAGTAACCTTCCAAACCAAGAAAACTTCGAACCTTGGTTGCTGACTTTGGAGCCTCCCACTGTAATACATCACCAATTTTAGAAGCATCCACAATAATCCCACCACTAGAAATCACATGACCAATAAAACTAACTTCCTTTAGCCAAAATTCACACTTTGACAATTTTGCTTACAATTTCTTTTCCTTTAACACTTGAAACACCCTTCACAAATGCTTAGCATGTTCTGCCTTCATCTTAGAATAAATCAGAATATCGTCAATAAAAACCACGTCAAAATTATCCAGGTAGGAATGAAAAGTTCTATTCATATACTCCATAAAAATACATGGCGCATTAGATACACCAAACAGCATCGCAGTGTATTCATAATGGCCATACCTCGTTCGAAAAGCTATCTTCAGAATATCATCTGGTTTAGCTTGAATCTGATGATAACCCGACCCCAAGCCAATCTTATTGAAAACACAAGCACCCACCAATTGATCCATCAAATCATCGATTCTCAGTAGTGGATACATGTTCTTAATCATTACTTTATTAAACTGTTTGTAATCTACACATAGCCTCTTACTTCCATCTTTCTTCTTAACTAGCAACACTGTAGCACCCCTTGGTGAAACACTTGGTTGAACAAACTTCTTCTCAAGCATCTCTTCCAATTGTTTCTTCAACTCGCTAAGCTCTGAAGCTGACATTCTATCAGGAGCCATCGGCACCGGACTCGTACCTGGCACCAAATCTAGAAAATTCTATTTCACGTCCAGGAGGCAAATTACTGATGTCATCTAGAAACAACTTTAGAAATTCACGGATAACCGATAATTCTATATTTGCATCTTTACCATCCACTTGCAACGATGCAACCATCGCAAACATCAAGGCTTCATCTTCTAAAAGTTCATTCACTTGCTTAGAGGTCAACAACATCAATTCTCCATTATCACCAAACTTAGGGAACCTCAATGTATTATTATAATAATTGATATGAACATAGTGGAACTCTAACCAGTTTATTCCAAGAATCACGTCAATTTCATTTAAGGGAAGACACACCGAATCCATTACAAAACTCTTACCATACATAGTCAAAGGACACTTTAAACAAACGTAAGTAGTACTAACAGAACCACTAGTAGGAGTATCTATCACCATACTACCATTCATATAAGACAATTTCAATTCCAACTTAGTAGCACATTCAAGCGAGATAAATGACTGAGTATCACCAGTATCAATAATAGCAACCAATTCAACATCGTTAATAAAGAAAGTACCTCGAATCAAGTTGTCCTTATTTGGTTCCTCTAATCCACTCAGAGAAAACACTCTACCATTGGTATGAACAGTAGCATCCTTCATTGGTTTCTGGCACTGGGTACTGATGTGACCCTTCTCTCTATAATTGAAATAAGTCGGACCATCATTATTGCATAAAGGAGCACGATGACTCGTCTTACCACACTTGTAGCACCTCATTAACTTACTCTCACACTCATTAGACCGGTGACCTGGTTTACCATACCTATAGAACTTGACAGAAGAGGAAACTCCTCTTCCACTTGTCTTCTTCCCATCATAAGCCTTTTGTTTCCTTTTATCAGTCAGGGCATCATAAGGCATCTTACGATCTTGATATTGCTTTCCTCTTTTCCGTTCAAACTCTTATAGTGAGATGAATGAGCTTTATTATCCTCCTCATAGATTTTGCAGCTATTCACCAACTCTAAAAACACACGGATCTGCTGATATCCAATCGCCCACTTGATCTTTGGACGCAAACCATTCTCAAACTTGATACACTTTGAGAACTCAGCAGTTGCTTTGCTGTAATGTGGATAAAACATTGCTAGTTCCACAAACTTTGAAGCATACTCAATCCCAGTCAAACTCCCTTGTTTCAACTCCAGAAACTCAACCTCTTTCTTCCCGTGGACATGCTCAGGAAAGTACTTCCTTATAAATTCCCTGCTGAACACAACCCAAGTAATCACTTCATATAGCGCTGTAAGTTTCTGACGAGTACCAACCCACCAGTCATCAACTTCCTCTGTCAGTTGATGCGTACCAAACCACACCTTTTATGACTCTGAGAAATCCATAACTCATAAGATTCTTTTAATCTCCTTAAGCCAAACTTGTACTCCACATGATCGAACCTACCTTTGAAAACAGACAGATGATTCCTCTGGAACGTCTCCAAAACACGAGATTCATCATTAGGATGATGTTGCACAGCTTGAGCAACAACTTGCAAAGCAGCAAAATTGCAACATCGTTCCTTCCCGCCAGTTCTCTTCTTCACATTAATAACAGTCACACTGGTTAGAAATTATCTTGATAGTATTCCACTATCATAAACTACAGACTCAAAAACCTAGTCGGACAGACCGACCTACTCTGATACCACTAGTGTAACACTCCTCTAAATCCCAAGAAATATTCTCAATTATTTTAATAAATAAATTAGAGTATATCACAAACAAGGGTGTCACATCTTCATATAAAACATCATAATGATACATCCTGCTCCATAAAAGTGGTTTTCAAGACATTTAACAAGATATGATCAATATTTAGTCCTTCAAATAATTGCAGCGAAAATCATAGTTCAAAACACCTCATTATAATACTTCATAAAATTAGTCATACTTCATAACTCATACTTATAAATTAAAATATCTCAAGTACCACACAAGGTGACTCAACATCTTAAAAACAAAACAAAGAACATAAGTTCAAATCATTCGATCCCAACCCCGATGTTACATATCAGAGCAAGACTCATTTTATTCAACAAAAGCAAATAAAACTCACTCTAAAGCTATCCTCTAATGCTTCTATGGACTATTCTCGATCACCTGCGTGTTACCCACGTGGAGGTAACATTCAAACAGAAAGGGTGAGTAAATCATAATCATTATATAATACATAAGGAATAGACATAGTAAATATGCATATAAGCAAGGTTTCTCACGTCATCATATCTTCATATTATACTCACACCTTAATATCCTCATCATTACACGAACACATATCATCATACGCAATGTATCATCAAGCGTCACAAATAAATCATTATGCAATGCCACATAGAATGTAATGCAGCATCATAAACTCATGCATGTGATACCAAAACTTCACTGATTACTCAGTCATTGTTTTCTACAAAGATCCCCACCATAGGATTGATTCTCGCTTGGAACTAGAGAACTTCACTATTTCACCCAATCCATACTATGGGATTGTTGCCTTCACTGAATAATCATCCTATCATCTTCACGGGACTGAAGTCCTAACTTCACTGGACCGAAGTCCTAAAATATGTCATGAATGCATGATATGTAACAACATAATAAACACGACTAGTCAACACTCATCATCATTCATGATTACATCATCATCATATAATAATATTAATAAAACATCACATCATCATAACATCGTGTAATTATCATCATAATGAAACAACATCATATATCATTATAATGTCATCATAATATCCAAACATCATCATAATCAACACAACATCATAACACCATCATCATAAACAAAGCATCATCATAAACAAAACATCATTTAGATTCAACACGGGGAACCTAATTCTATTCTAAACTTAGGTTTTGGAGATATACTCCTTAATTCTCATTTTCTTCGTATAATTAAATTTCATTGCGTCAACTATCCAACGCTTCAAACGACACCTCATTCTGAGCTCCAAAACTAAAGTTATGATCATTTTAAGATTTCCAACTTAGATAACCAATTTTGCCTTCCGTCGCCTGGTAACACCCTTCCGCCGCCTAGTGACTCTACCTTCGCGTCACACTTCGCCCGACAACACTTGGAGAAACACATTACAGAAACTAGCTCCAATCTACCCCCCTTCGCTCCCACCTTCGCCTGACGACACATCTTCGCTCAATGACACTACCTTCGTCGCTCGACAACACACTGCGAACATGGTTTTCCTGTTGTTGTTTCCTACATAAAGTAGTCCAATTCTTTTACAATTATATCATGTTACATGTCCTAAATCACCATCTAATCACATGGTTTCATCATCTATCAACATCCTATAATTCTATAGTCATTATACATAAATTATAAACCATTATTCATCACCAATTCATCAATTTCTCATCAAACAACACCAAATCAACATCTACCAAAACCTAAGGCAATCTATCAATCATCTAAGTCTTAAATCGAATATAATAAAAATGATAAAACTTCCCTTACCTTAAGATTATAGTAGCAATTCAACTTCTCTTTGGTTCTCTATCGAAATCTCTCGCCTCTTTATGCCATAACCTTCTTTCTCCACAGCGTCAGTTTCTTTCTCCCAATTCTATGATCGTTCCACAATGACTTTCTTTTTCCCTAACTCCTTGTATAACCTTTAGACCCCTAATATCAAATTTTCCACCTTGTTCTTACTTATTCTCCACTAATTACCATCTTGCCCTTATTTTCTCTATACTTCTATTATTCTATTTTTCTCAATTAAAATAATTCTAAACAATTATTCTAATTATTCCAAAATACTAATAATCCTTTTGATTAGTCTAATTCCCACTATGCTACACATAGCAAACCATAATACATAATATTCATCCAAATATCATATTCAAACATAATATTTGTCTCAATCATCATGGTACACTTTATATTCATCATAATATCACAAATCACTATAAAGGATCATATATAATCATCAAGACATCAAACACATCACATTGACTCATATATTCACACTAAATTAATCAATTCAATAATTAATTTAGAATTCAGGGTGTTACTCTTCAACTCCAGGAATTTGTTCTCGTGGTGTCTATCCGTCAATGTTCATCAAATCTAACCAGTGTCCAATGATATCCAATGAAATATGAATCACCCAACGCCAGATTACAAGTTGATGAGAACCTTCATCCCGTAAAAATCCTCTTGGGAAGATTGACCGACATGGTACAACCGTGTAAAGCTCAGCATGCCCATATGATATATAAGCATCATGTTCTCTATGATCAATGATTCTTGACTGAGCAATTTTTGGCTGGCCATAGAAGTAGCTGATGCCGCCTAATAAGCTTCCAACAACATACTTACCAACAGAAATGGATAAGAGTCATATATTTACGCTAATTTAATAAATTAAATAATTAATCTAGAATTCGGGGTAACAACTCTTCCTCACTTAAAAGAATTTTCACCCTCGAAAATCACCTGACCGAATCAACATCGAATAAGACTCTCTCATTCGATCCTCGCATTCTCAAGTCCAACTTTCACCAGCTGGTCCGCCCCATAATGCCTTCACTAAGGCAATGTCCTTTCCTCGTAATTGCTTCACTTCCCTACCTTCTATTCACAACGGTAATGCCTCAAAAGTTAAGTTATCACTCCCTTGTATGTCATCCATTTGAATCACATGCGACAGGTCTATAATATACTTCCTCAGTTGAGAAACATGAAACACATCATGTTGATTTTTGAGTGACGGAGGCAAAGTTATTAGATAAGCCACCTCACCTCTCTTCTCTGATATCTGATACGAACCAACAAAAATCGGCATAAGTTTTTTCGACTTTAAAGCTCTACCTACACCGGCTACCAGAGTAACTTTTAAAAACCCACGATCATCTTTCTTAAACTCAAGATCTTTCCCCTCTTATCATGATATCTCTTCTGAAGACTCTGAGAAGCTTTCATCTTCTCCTGGATCATCTTTATCTTCACAGTTGTCTCTTGTACAACCTCAAGTCTGAACACAACACTCTCGCCTGACTCATACCAACAGAGTGGAGTCCTACACCTCCTACTGTATAATACTTTATATTAAGCCATCCTAATACTAGAATGGAAACTATTATTTATATGTAAACCTTATCAATGACAAATGACTATCCCAAGCTCCTCCCTGTTTTAGCACACAAGCCCTCAACAAATCTTCTAAAGACTGAATATTTCTTTCCATATGGCCATCCGTTTGAGGATGATATATGGAACTCAACCTCAACTTAGTACCAAAGGCATTTTGCAAACATGTCCAAAATTTCAATGCAAACCTCAGATCTCTATCTGATACGATACTTGAAGGTATTCCATGCAACTTCGCAATTTCATCAAGATACAATCTGGACAGCTTCTCCATAAGGTAATTAATCTTCATCAGTAAGAAATGATCCGACTTAACCAACCTGTCCACAATTACCTAAATCGAATAATCACCTTTAACAGTCTTCGGCAAACTAGACACAAAGTCCATGGAAACACTGTCCCATTTCCATTATGGAATACTCAACGGTTTCATAGGACCCACAGGCTGCTGATTCTCAACCTTCAATTTCTAGAAAGTCAAGCAAGCATACACAAATTTGGAAACTTCCTTCTTCATACCAGGATACCAAAATAACTGCTTCAAGTCTTGATAAATCTTCGTAGCACTGGGATAAATACTCAATCCGCTTCTATGTCATTTCTCAAGGATACTCTTCTTAAGCTATGGGATATCCGGAACACACACTCTATTTCCAAACCTCATTACACCATTATCATCTTATGAACGTATCTCCTTTTCCTGGTTAATCAAAGTTAATCGATTAACTAACCTCAAATCAAACTTTTGACCTTCGCGAATTTCTTCTATTATGCCACTAGTCAGTTTCAACATTCCTAACTTCACGCTATTAGAAGTCTCTTCACACACTAAACTCATACCTCTTAATTGTTAGGTCATATCTAACTCTCGAACCATAAGCATCGACATTTTCAACGACTTCCTACTTAATGCATCAACAATTACATTTGCCTTACCAGGATGGTAACTCAAATCAAAGTCATAATCTTTCAACAATTCAAGCCACCGTCTCTATCTCATATTCAACTCTTTATGGTTAAATAAGTACTTCAAACTCTTTTTATCACTGAACACTTCGAATTTATAACCAAAAAGATAATGTCTCCAAATCTTTATCACAAACACCACTGCTGCTAGCTCTAAGTCATGTGTAGGATAATTCCATTCATGACCTGAGTTGTATAAAAGCATAAGAAACTACCTGTCCATTATGAATTAGCACACCACCAAGTCCCATCTTAGATGCATTACAATACACCATAAAAGACTCACTCGGATTAGGAAAAATCAACACTGAAGCGGTCGTCAGCCTCTTCTTTAACTCTATAAAGTTTTCTTCGCATGCAACATCCCGCACATAATCTTGAATCTTTTGAGTCAACTGAGTCAACGACAAAGCCAACTTAGAAAATCCTTTAATGAACCTTTGATAGTAACCTTCCGAACCAAGAAAACTTCGAACCTTGGTTGCAGACTTTGGAGCCTCCCACTGCAATACATCACCAATTTTAGAAGGATCCACAATAATCCCACCACTAGAAATCACATGACCAATAAAACTAACTTCCTTTAGCAAAAATTCATACTTTGACAATTTTGCTTACAATTTCTTTTCCTTTAACACTTGAAACACCCTTCACAAATGCTTAGCATGTTCTGCCTTCATCTTAGAATAAATCAGAATATCGTCAATAAAAACCACGTCAAAATTATCCAGGTAGGAATGAAAAGTTCTATTCATATACTCCATAAAAATACATGGCGCATTAGATACACCAAACAACATCGCAGTGTATTCATAATGGCCATACCTCGTTCGAAAAGCTATCTTCAGAATATCATCTGGTTTAGCTTGAATCTGATGATAACCCGACCCCAAGCCAATCTTATTGAAAACACAAGCACCCACCAATTGATCCATCAAATCATCGATTCTCAGTAGTGGATACATGTTCTTAATCGTTACTTTATTAAACTGTTTGTAATCTACACATAGCCTCTTACTTCCATCTTTCTTCTTAACTAGCAACACTGGAGCACCCCTTGGTGAAACACTTGGTTGAACAAACTTCTTCTCAAGCATCTCTTCCAATTGTTTCTTCAACTCGCTAAGCTCTGAAGATGACATTCTATCAGGAGCCATCGACACCGGACTCGTACCTGGCACCAAATCTAGAAAAATCTATTTCACGTCCAGGAGGTAAATTACTGATGTCATCTGGAAACAACTTTAAAAATTCATGGATAACCGATAATTCTATATTTGCATCTTTACCATCCACTTGCAACGATGCAACCATCACAAACATCAAGGCTTTATCTTCTAAAAGTTCATTCACTTGCTTAGAGGTCAACAACATCAATTCTCCATTATCACCAAACTTAGGGAACCTCAATGTATTATTATAATAATTGATATGAACATAGTGGAACTCTAACCAGTTTATTCCAAGAATCACATCGATTTCATTTAAGGGAAGACACACCAAATCCATTACAAAACTCTTGCCATACATAGTCAAAGGACACTTCAAACAAATGTAAGTAGTACTAACAGAACCACTAGTAGGAGTATCTATCACCATACTACCATTCATATAAGACAATTTCAATTCCAACTTAGTAGCATATTCAAGCGAGATAAATGACTGAGTATCACCAGTATCAATAATAGCAACCAATTCAACATCGTTAATAAAGAAAGTACCTCGAATCAAGTTGTCCTTATTTGGTTCCTCTAATCCACTCAGAGCAAACACTCTACCATTGGTATGAACAGTATCATCCTTCATTGGTTTCTGGCACTGGGTACTGATGTGACCCTTCTCTCCATAATTGAAACAAGTCGGACCATCATTATTGCATACAGGAGCACGATGACTCGTCTTACCACACTTGTAGCACCTCATTAACTTACTCTCACACTCATTAGAATGGTGACCTTGTTTACCACACCTATAGAATTTGACAGAAGAGGAAACTCCTCTTCCACTTGTCTTCTTCCCATCATAAGCCTTTTGTTTCCTTTTATCAGTCGGGGCATCATAAGGCATCTTACGATCTTGATACTGCTTTCCTCTTTTCCCGTTCAAACTCTTATAGTGAGATGAATGAGCTTTATTATCCTCCTCATAGATTTTGCAACTATTCACCAACTCTAAAAACACACGGATCTGCTGATATCCAATCGCCCACTTGATCTCTGGACGCAAACCATTCTGAAACTTGATACACTTTGAGAACTCAGCAGTTGCTTTGCTGTAATGTGGATAAAACATTGCTAGGTCCACAAACTTCGAAGCATACTCAATCCTAGTCAAACTCCCTTGTTTAAACTCCAGAAACTCAACCTCTTTCTTCCCGTGCACATGCTCAGGAAAGTACTTCCTCATAAATTCCCTCCTGAACACAACCCAAGTAATCACTTCATATAGCGCTGTAAGTTTCTGACGAGTACCAACCCACCAGTCATCAACTTCCTCTGCCAGTTGATGCGTACCAAACCACACCTTTTATGACTCTGAGAAATCCATAACTCAGAAGATTCTTTTAATCTCCTTAAGCCAAACTTGTACTCCATAGGATCGAACCTACCTTTGAAAACAAACAGATGATTCCTCTGGAACGTCTCCAAAACAAGGGATTCATCATTAGGATGATGTTGCACAGCTTGAGCAACAGCCTGCAAAGCTGCAAAATTGCAACATCGTTCCTTCCAGCCAGTTCTCTTCTTCACATCAATAACAGTCACACTGGTTAGAAATTATCTTGATAGTATTCCACTATCATACACTACAGACTCAAAAACCTAGTCGGACAGACCGACCTACTCTGATACCTCTAGTGTAACACTCCTCTAAATCCCAAGAAATATTCTCAATTATTTTAATAAATAAATTAGAGTATATCACAAACAAGGGTGTCACATCTTCATATAAAACATCATAATGATACATCCTACTCCGTAAAAGTGGTTTTTAAGACATTTAACAAGATATTATCAATATTTAGTCCTTCAAATAATTGCAGCGAAAATCATAGTTCAAAACACCTCATTATAATACTTCATAAAATTAGTCATACTTCATAACACATACATATAAATTAAAATATCTCAAGTACCACACAAGGTGACTCAACATCTTAAAAACAAAACAAAGAACATAAGTTCAAATCATTCGATCCTAACCCCGATGTTACATATCATAGCAAGACTCATTTTATTCAACAAAAGCAAATAAAACGCACTCTAAAGCTATCCTCTAATGCTTCTACGGACTATTCTCGATCACCTGCGTGTTACCCACGTGGAGGTAACATTCAAACAAAAAGGGTGAGTAAATCATAATCATTATATAATACATAAGGAATAGACATAGTAAGTATGCATATAAGCAAGGTTTCTCACGTCATCATATCTTCATATTATACTCACACCTTCATATCCTCATCATTACACGAACACATATCATCATACGCAATGTATCATCAAGCGTCACAAATAAATCATTATGCAATGCCACATAGAATGTAATGCAGCATCATAAACTCATGCATGTGATACAAAAACTTCACTGATGACTGAGTCATTGTTATCTACAAAGATCCCTGTGATCGGTGGAAACGAGAATTAACTGTTTTTGGAATGCTGGTTCGCGTTTGCGTTTGTTTTTGCAAAATGTCGCGGTAAGCAAGAGTCGCCACCGTCTTTTATTTTATCCAACAAGGAAAGGACAAAAGCACAGAAAAATTCCTTTTTGAGATGTTTCTCGGGTTCGGGAGGTAGATTATAGAAAGGGAAGGTGTTAGCACCCTTTCTATCTGTGGTTATCCACGAGCTCTTAGGTACTTGCTCACTATGTTTTCAAAAGGTTTGCTTTTCTTTGTGATTGTGGGTTTTGAAAAGAGTTTTGTTTTTGAAGAGAGTGTAAGTGCGAAAAGTTTTGTTTTGTTTTTAAAAGGAGCAAGTACTTAAGAACCTCTACCTACTCAAAAAGGGATTTAATTGTGCAAATGTCCTTTAGACAGTGCTATCCCACTATTAAGGAGTAGGTAGCACCGTCGTTGGAGTTTTCGGGTCAATTCGATTTAAGGGACGTGTGGTCACTAAAGCAATGTTAGGATGCTTTAGCGGTAACCCTAATGTCTTAGATCATTTTTATCGAGGCAACCGTTTCGAGGCAACTTTTGATCTTTGGACAGGAGGGCGACCTCTAAAACTTCCTATACTCAATGACCACGTTCGAGGCAATCAAGTGAGGTATACCCTAGGAGTGGCATGTGCAAGTGTGTCAATTTTCAGTTTATATTATCTTTGTACATGTTATGGTGAGCTACTGTTGATTTTAAGTTTAAGAGTTAATCTTGTCATACAATCCTAGTTAGCATACATCTAAACAGTTAATATATGTACAGGAATTTAAAGTGCGGGAATTGTAAATCCTACGCTATTACAAGGCTTCGGGGAGGGGGATTATTTACATGTCCAAAAATTCGGGGAATAAAAGCAGTAAAGTAAAAGTCTTAGTTAAGCTATTACATCCCAGTAGGCAATTACAATAAAATAAACGCGCACGAATCTGAAAATAACATCTAAAAATTCTAAGAATAAAATCTTTTTGTTGTTTTATTTTATTTTGGGTAAATGATCTAAATCTATTTAATTTTAGTTTTTGAGAAAATGTTAAGATAATTAAGAGATTAATTAACAAAGTTAATTTTAATAGAAAAAACTAGCCTAATGTTTTTTGTGGTTTTTTTGATTTTAATGTTAATTAAAAAAGATAAAAAGATGTCAATGAAAACAAAAATAAAATACAAGGGGGGGATCCTTCGATGCAGGGAAAAAAAGGAGTTTCGACCCAGGGAGGGAAATGGTCATTTCGATTGGGCCAGGCAGTAAGGCGTGAGTAGCCTTCGATCCAGGGAAGAGGATTGTCTTTTGATCATGGAGGTCATGGCTTTCGATCCAGGAATGAGATGCCTCCTTCGATCCAGCATACTAATGGGTTCGATCCAGAGAAGGTGTCTCCTTCGATCTGGGATGTTATACCTGCAAAAGCATGTTAGCGAAATAAAATGCAGGGCCTGGGTATTGAACCCCAGGCCCTTCGATCCTGCGCTTGCTGGGTCTCTTCAGGATATGTCTGCAACAAATGTTAGCAAACGAAAAACATGACCTGGATGTCAAACCCAGGCCTTTCGATCCTGTCTAGGATGGCAAATCAAAGGTAACAACAAGTAATAATGTGTTATGAAATGTAAAGTTAGACAATTTATCCTCTCTTACCAGCAGATTGGACCTTCGATTTGGGGCTTATGGGCGTTGTGATCTTTTGTTGAAGGGTTGCTTTGGCCTGGACGACTTATGAAGATGCTGATGACTTTTGGCAGCGTAACTCCAATGTTTTTTGTTCTCCTGTTGTGTTTTTCGTGTGTTTCGTTGTATAATTTTCGTGTGTGTTCTCCTGCAGAGTTTTTGTGTGTGTTGTAATGTGCCACTGGCCCTTGTATTTATAGGGGTGTGAGGGTGCAGTAATGGCAAGAGACAGCCATTAAACAGGCCATTAAATTCCATGAGACAAGAAACTGACACATTAAAAGTTTTCCTTTTTTGAAACATTTGTGTCTCTTGAATGAACCTGGACGCTTTTGACTTGAGTGCCCTCTTGATGACCTCTTTCGAATGGCCCTTGTCCAAAGATCAATCAAAGGGTACTAATTAAAATTCCAATCGAAAGGCTTTGTTAACAGGCCAATCGAGAGGTGTTGTTCATGCTAAATGAAGGACATGGTTAACATGCCTATTGAAGCTGCCTTGACACAATGCTAAATCGAAGGATCTCTTGGCATGCCAATCGAAGGGTCTTTCAGAATTCCAATCGAAGTGCTCCTTCAGAATGCCAATCGAAATGCTCCTTCAGAATGCCAATCGAAGGGTCTTTCAGAATGCCAATCGAAGTGCTCCTTCAGAATGCCAATCGAAATGCTCCTTCAGAATGCCAATCGAAGGGTCTTTCAGAATGCCAATCGAAATGTACTTAAAGCAACACTCAAAAAGTTTCCTTTTCCTTAGGCAAGGGTTTGTGATCAACCATGCAGGGGGAAGACTTTGGAAAACATGAGAGGGAAAATTTTGGGGTGCAACAGTTGCCCCTGTTAAATTTTCTTAAACCTGAGGATGTAGATTGGCTTGCGCGCCTTTCATGATCCGAAGGTGGAAGATAATTGAACACTAGAGTGCCCAGAAATTTGCACTCGCATGGTGTAGTATCAACATTGTGATGTCGGGAATGGGCTTACAGATTCCATTTAGAGATTGTTGGTAGGAAGATGGGCTTAAAGATGCCATCCAGGGGCGATTGCTGGATTGTATTTGAATGAGTGACAGAATTACATCCGAATCTGGATCGTATCTGGACTGTTATTTGAAGGTCTCTGATTGCCTGTCATTAACTGGAAGAAATAAATCTAACCAGAGGAGGTCTTTTTTGATAATGATGTGTGATGAAGGAATCTGAGACGATTGCTACTCCAAACAGATGATGAAGGAATCTTGGACGATTACTACCTCAGCAGGATGATGAAGGAATCTTGGACGATTACTACCTCAGCAGGATGATGAAGGAATCTTGGATGACTACTACAACAACAGGATGATGAAGGAATATTGGATGATTACTACCTCAGCAAAATGATGAAGGAATCTTGGACGATTACTACCTCAGCAGGATGATGAAGGAATCTTGGATGACTTCTACCTCAGCAGGATGATGAAGGAATCTTGGATGACTACTACAACAGCAGGATGATGAAGGAATCTTGGATGATTACTACCTCAGCAGGATGATGAAGGAATCTTGGACGATTACTACCTCAGCAGGATGATGAAGGAATCTTGGACGACTTATACCTCAGCAGGATGATGAAGGAATCTTGGACGATTACTACCTCAGCAGGATGATGAAGGAATCTTGGATGACTTCTACCTCAGCAAGATGATTAAGGAATCTTGGACGATTACTACTTCAGCAGGATGATGAAGGAATCTTGGATGACTTCTACCTCAGCAGGATGATGAAGGAATCTTGGACGAATACTACTACAGCAGGATGATGAAGGAATCTTGGACGACTTCTACCTCAGCAGGATGATGAAGGAATCTTGGACGATTACTACCTCAACGGGATGGTGAAGGAGTCTTGGATGAATTCTACCTCAGTAGGATGATGAAGGAATCTTGGAAGATTACTACCTCAGCAGGATGATGAAGGAATCTTGGGTAACTTCTACCTCAGCAGGATGATGAAGGAATCTTGGACGATTACTACCTCAGCAGGATGATGAAGGAATCTTGGACGATTACTACCTCAGCAGGATGATGAAGGAATCTTTGATGATTACTACCTCAGCAGGATGGTGAAGGAATCTTGGATGACTTCTACCTCAGCAGGATGATGAAGGAATCTTGGATGACTTCTACCTTAGCATGATGATGAAGGAATCTTGGATGACTTCTACCTCAGCAGGATGATGAAGGAATCTTGGATGACTTCTACCTCAGCAGGGTGATGAAGGAATCTTGGACGATTACTACCTCAACGGGATGGTGAAGGAATCTTGGACGATTACTACCTCAACGGGATATGACTTTTATCTGTTGATGGATCTTTCCTGAAACGGTAAAGAGTCAATTGTATGCAATGTCATGATGTATGCATTGTGTAGTGATGTTCTTAAAATAAATGAGATTCATGTTATATGTATTTTGTATGCATATGCTATGAATGTTATTGAAATGTAATTTTGTCTTGGAGAATAAATTCTTGACAAGTGTTGGGGAGTTATTGAACCCTGGACTGCTGTTGAAGAGCAGGTATGTCTTCAAACTTTGCTTTGAATGTTTCCACTGAGGATCCTTGTTTTGTTGAGGAGAACTCCGTTGGGGAAAGTTGTGAACTTTGTGGAGAGTATTGATTCATTCTTGGGGAACAAGTTTAGGAGCTTCGGTTGTCCGTTGCTCTACTGGGGAGTCAAAGTTAAACTGACATCTGGTCGGGTCCAGGTTTCACAGTAACTTGTTGGGGATTGTAGAGTAATCTACTAGGGAAGAGGAGTTGTGGTCCTTTGATTTGTAGTAGTCGGAGAGGAAAACTCAAGCTGGGGAATCCTGGTGTTGTTGGGGAAATAAACCCTGTCGTCAGTCTGCTAGAGAGTTGACATCTTCGTTGGGGGAAGTCCTCGAGGATTCTTGATGTTGATTCAGCTGGGGAAAGGTTTTTAGAGATTAAACCCTTGCTGGGAGTCATCCTATGAGAAGGATTTTGGGGAGATTTGTCACTGCTCCTAGCAGCGAGTGTTTGTGGCACTGCCTGGAAATGTTGGACTACATGTAACCCTTCACTAAGATTGATGTTTAATGCCCCCAGTGACGGAGATGGAGACTTGCCCCTGGTTACTATGCACTTCTTCAGAGATTTATTGAAATCTTGAGTGGACTACCCCAGGTGTGCTGGATAGTGACATGTCAAGTCCCCTTGTTGATGGGAGATTTGTCAATGGAAGTGTCATCCTTTTTGAAGTGATTTTGTTCACTGAGAGGGCTTTCGTTCATCGGATATTCGTTGTGTGAATTTCTCCGCTGTCAAACAAATAGCCAAATGCAAACAGTGATATTCAAATAATGCAAAGTTTATGCTTGTCTCGAAGTTTTTGAAAAATGCGTTTTTTAGCAGAAACCTTTTTTTTTATAAGACAAATTCAACACAAGATTTAGGGCAAAGCCTTACAGGAGTCAGGATACCTTTTGTAACAGTATGCTTTCGAACTAACCCATGCTTCAGTTAGGACTTTTGAAGGGTTGTAACGTGGCTTGGTCCACGGTTTAAGAAACAAAGGATAAAGGCTCAAAGTATATTTGTACCCACCCGCTCTTCGTGATGTTCTTCAATCCTAAACTCAGTTAATCGTGAATTTGAACTCCAAATGAGTCTGGAACGACGTTTTTGGTGTTGGTTCACACAAGTTGAATTTGTTGGAAGGCAGTCATTTTTGCAACATTTTTCATGTTGTTGAGGATTTTTAGCGACCTCGTTCTTTTGATTTGTTATCCCTAACTTTTGCTTGACTGTTCCTGTTTTCGAGATTACAGTCAGCGGGATGCCCCAGCTTTCTTAAGCCTCCTTTATAGGTTTTGGCTCAGTGGGCTTTTCTCTTTTGAGAGATTGACTGCCTATGAAATAAGGAACCATCACTGTCTTTTGATTCCAGAGGAATGCTTTTGATGTCATTCGTTGTATTATGAACTGAGAGTTTTGAGACTTCAATGCGCATCTTTTGAATTAACTGAGAGACTACCCTGCCCTAGGTTTAAATCAAAGGTTTCAATTTGTTTAAAAACAGAAAACTCCTACTTCTTTGGCTTGAAGGGGTTGACTAGGGATTATCTTCCTTATAACTCAAGTGTTTAGGGTTTGAAAGAAATGCCTGTACATCGTCAGCAAGGTCTGTCCAAAAGCATACTGTATGAGATTATGGCATTGTTTCGTCATCCTCCCTCTAAAGGCTTGTAACTTTTAGCAAGAGTTTAATGTCATAAAGTGAGTAAAAAGCATAGTTTAAATGTAATTAAAATGATTGGATCAAATCAAGACAAACATATGCAATGCATTAATGAAACAAAGTTTGGCATTAATAGATAATTGTTTGAATAACAAAGAGATTACAACTTGAAAATTCAAATGAAACAAAGACATTCTCAATGATTTGGAATAGGAGCAGTGATCATATTTGGGGTCTCCGGAGGGTCAAACTTGATCTCCTTGGCATCAATCAAGTCTTGAATCTTGTTCTTCAAAGTCCAATAGTCGTTTGTGTCATGTCCCGGACTGTCAGAGTGGTATGCACACCTTTCATTGGGATGATAGGTAGGAGCAGAGGTATTTGGGTTCCGGGGAGGAGCCTTTAATGTAATCAGCTCTGCCTTCAACATGTGTTGTAGCGCTTGAGTCAGTGACATGTTGATCTTGGTAAATTGCCTCCTGGGCATGTTTGGCTTACTCTCATCAACCTGTTGTTTTTGGTGAGGTTGTTATTGGACCCTTGAGGTAGTAGCAACTTGGAGAGGTCCATTCTTTACTAAACCAAACCCTTGTCTTCTTGGAGGCCGATCAATGACTTGGTCCCCAGCCTTAACCGCTTGCTTCATGTTGTTGTCTTGATGAAGTTGGTGGATCATGGTTCTCAACTCTTCTTGCTCCCGAGCTAAGCCTTGGATAAGAGCCATCTGCCCCAGCATCTGGGTTCTCAATGCATCCACCTCAGCTTGCAGATGTTTCAGCCGTTCGTCCTTATTGTCTTCAGGACTTTTCTTGACCAATTTCCCCATGAGGAGTGTTCTCAACTCTTCCTGCCCCTTGGATAGGTTTAGGAAGATTTCCCTGAACTGAGTCTCTTGAGTATGAAGATCTTGGTTGTCTTGTTGGAGAGCCACTGCTGAAATAAACAGCGAGAACATGAGAGGCCTGTACTGGGAGACCTGTTATGCAATGATATGTATGATATATGTATGCAATGTTTTCAAGGATCTCGCGGGGTAAACAAGAAACTTGTTAGAATCTGAATCTGGTAGCTTGATTGAAGGAACTTCATGTTGCTGAGAGTCCTTCCTCAAGAGTCCAGCTCACCATATCGAGTGGGTCATAGCCCCTGACTCAAGTTATCGTGTTTTGATCTTTAGATGGCATTGGCTAGAGGAAAATAAATCCCCTTTTCCCCTTGCTGGACATCTGATTTACCATAACCTGCATCACAGACCCTTGAGATCCTTGAAATGGTTAAGGAAATGTTAAGGCATGATGTCATGATGTGTATACTATGCGTTTAGGCAAAAAGTGTGAAGTGATGTAAGTAAACCCTGCAATAAGTCCAAATTATTGGATAAGGACTGTAAACAAAACCTGCAAGGAACTCATGTTGTCAGATAACAAGAATGTGCAAGTAGTTCAGATTTGAAGGCACACAAGTCACACAAATAGCCTTAAGTTTAGGCTGGCATGGAGTTTCATAGGTAAGTACCCTCTTGAGTGTAGTTGGCTCAAAACCTGTCCTATAAATAGTAACCGGGTTCTAAGGAGCTCAATATCATTGGATTATTTTCTATGTTCATCGTTTTGGTTAAGCCACTGAACTAGCGACCAAAATATTCCAAGAAAACAATCCTCAATGAGTGTAGTATCGAGTATCTACCAACTTCGGACTGCACCAAAGTCGGTCATCTCACTACCCCTAAAAAAAGGCCAAGATGGTCAAGTGAGGTTCTAAGGTCAATTGATGCTTCACGACACCACGCGGTGGCCCCGTACTCTCCTTGACTTAACTCAAGGGTTACCGGTACTCACCAAAGTGCCACATCAACATAGCTACTGTTTCAACCATGTCGGTATACCCCGCACAGTTCCCTCACAGTTTATTGCTACTTACCTAAAGGGTATCCCCAGATCCAGGTTAGGATCTATAAAACTCCGATACAAGCCCACAAAATTAAAGCATACAAAGCATACAATTGAAAACACAAGTGATCTAATCCTAAGGTACACCTCACTTATATTATCCCCAGCAGAGTCGCCAGTTCTGTGATCGGTGGGAACGAGAACTGACTGTTTTTGGAATGCTGGTTCGCGTTTGCGTTTGTTTTCGTAAAAAATGTCACGGTAAGCAAGAGTCGCCACCATATTTTATTTTATACAACAAGGAAAGGACAAAAGCACAGAAAAATTCCTTTTCGAGATGTTTCTCGGGTTCGGGAGGTAGATTATAGAAAGGGAAGGTGTTAGCACCCTTTCTATCCGTGGTTATCCACGGGCTCTTAGGTACTTGCTCACTATGTTTTCAAAAGGTTTGCTTTTATTTGTGATTGTGGGTTTTGAAAAGAGTTTTGTTTTTGAAGAGAGTGTAAGTGCGAAAAGTTTTGTTTTGTTTTTAAAAGGAGCAAGTACTTAAGAACCTCTACCTACTCAAAAAGAAATTTAATTGTGCAAATGTCCTTTAGACAGTGCTATCCCACTATTGAGGAGTAGGTAGCACCGTCGTTGGAGTTTTCGGGTCAATTCTATTTAAGGGACGTGTGGTCACTAAAGCAATGCTAGGATGCTTTAGCGGTAACCCTAATGTCTTAGATCATTTTTATCGAGGAACCGTTTCAAGGCAACTTTTGATCTTTGGACAGAAGGGCGACCTCTAAAACTTCCTATACTCAATGACCACGTTCGAGGCAATCAAGTGAGGTATACCCTAGGAGTGGCATGTGCAAGTGTGTCAATTTTCAGTTTATATTATCTTTGTACATGTTATGGTGAGCTACTGTTGATTTTAAGTTTAAGAGTTAATCTTGTCATACAATCCTAGTTATCATACATCTAAACAGTTAATATATGTACAGGAATTTAAAGTGCGGGAATTGTAAATCCTACGCTATTACAAGGCTTCGGGGAGGGGGATTATTTACATGTCCAAAAATTGGGGGAATAAAAGCAGTAAAGTAAAAGTCTTAGTTAAGCTATTACATCCCAGTAGGCAATTACAATAAAATAAACGCGCACGAATCTGAAAATAACCTCTAAAAATTCTAAGAATAAAATCTTTTTGTTGTTTTATTTTATTTTGGGTAAATGATCTAAATCTATTTAATTTTAGTTTTTGAGAAAATGTTAAGATAATTAAGAGATTAATTAACAAAGTTAATTTTAATAGAAAAAACTAGCCTAATGTTTTTTGTGGTTTTTTTGATTTTAATGTTAATTAAAAAAGATAAAAAGATGTCAATGAAAACAAAAATAAAATACAAGGGGGGGATCCTTCGATGCAGGGAAAAAAAAGGAGTTTCGACCCAGGGAGGGAAATGGTCCTTTCGATTGGGCCAGACAGTAAGGCGTGAGTAGCCTTCGATCCAGGGAAGAGGATTGTCTTTTGATCATGGAGGTCATGGCTTTTGATCCAGGAATGAGATGCCTCCTTCGATCCAGTATACTAATGGGTTCGATCCAGAGAAGGTGTCTCCTTCGATCTGAGATGTTATACCTGCAAAAGCATGTTAGCGAAATAATATGCAGGGCCTGGGTATTGAACCCCAGACCCTTCGATCCTGCGCTTGCTGGGTCTCTTTAGGATATGTCTGCAGCAAATGTTAGCAAACGAAAAACATGACCTAGATGCCAAACCCATGCCTTTCGATCCTGTCTAGGATGGCAAATCAAAGGTAACAACAAGTAATAATGTGTTATGCAAATGTAAAGTTGGACAATTTACCCTCTCTTACCAGCAGATTGGACCTTCGATTTGGGGTTTATGGGCGTTGTGATCTTTTGTTGAAGGGTTGCTTTGGCCTGGACGACTTATGAAGATGCTGATGACTTTTGGCAGCGTAACTCCAATGTTTTTTGTTCTCCTGTTGTGTTTTTCGTGTGTTTCGTTGTATAATTTTCGTGTGTGTTCTCCTGCAGAGTTTTTGTGTGTGTTGTAATGTGCCACTGGCCCTTGTATTTATAGGGGTGTGAGGGTGCAGTAATGGCAAGAGACAGCCATTAAACAGGCCATTAAATGCCATGAGACAAGAAACTGACACATTAAAAGTTTTCCTTTTTTGAAACATTTGTGTCTCTTGAATGAACCTGGACGCTTTTGACTTGAGTGCCCTCTTGATGACCTCTTTCGAATGGCCCTTGTCCAAAGATCAATCAAAGGGTACTAATTAAAATTCCAATCGAAAGGCTTTGTTAACAGGCCAATTGAAAGGTGTTGTTCATGCTAATCGAAGGACATGGTTAACATGCCTATCAAAGCTGCCTTGACACAATGCTAAATCGAAGGATCTCTTGGCATGCCAATCGAAGGGTCTTTCAGAATGCCAATAGAAGTGCTCCTTCAGACTGCCAATTGAAATGCTCCTTCAGAATGCCAATCGAAGGGTCTTTCAGAATGCCAATCGAAATGTACTTAAAGCAACACTCAAAAAGTTTCCTTTTCCTTAGGCAAGGGTTTGTGATCAACCATGCAGGGGGAAGACTTTGGAAAACATGAGAGGGAAAATTTTGCGGTGCAACAATCCCCACCATAGGATTGATTCTCGCTTGGAACCAGAGAACTTCATTATTTCACCCAATCCATACTATGGGATTGTTGCCTTCACTGAATAATCATCCTATCATCTTCACGGGACTGAATTCCTAACTTCACTGGACCGAAGTCCTAAAATATGTCATGAATGCATGATATGTAACAACATAATAAACACGACTAGTCAACACTCATCATCATTCATGATTACATCATCATCATATAATAATCTTAATAAAACATCACATCATCATAAGATCGTGTAATTATCATCATAATGAAACAACATCATATATCATTATAATGTCATCATAATATCCAAACATCATCATAATCAACACAATATCATAACACCATCATCATAAATAAAGCATCATCATAAACAAAACATCATTTGGGTTCAACACGGGGAACCTAATTCTATTCTAAACTTAGGTTTTGGAGATATACTCCTTAATTCTCATTTTCTCCTTATAATTAAATTTCATTGCGTCAACTATCCAACGCTTCAAACGACACCTCATTCTGAGCTCCAGAACTAAAGTTATGATCGTTTTAAGATTTCCAACTTAGATAACCAATTTTGCCTTCCGTCGCCTGGTAACACCCTTCCGCCGCCTAGTGATGCTACCTTCGCGTCACACTTCGCCCGACAACACTTGGAGTGACACATTACAGAAACTAGCTCCAATCTGCCTCCCTTCACTCCCACCTTCGCCTGACCACGCATCTTCGCTCAATGACATTACCTTCGTCGCTCGACGACACATTGCGAACATGGTTTTCCTGTTGTGATTTCCTACATAAAGTAGTCCAATTCTTTTGCAATTATATCATGTTACATGTCCTAAATCACCATCCAATCACATGGTTTCATCATCTATCAACATCCTATAATTCTATAGTCATTATACATCAATTATAAACCATTATTCATCACCAATTCATCAATTTCTCATCAAATAACACCAAATCACCATCTACCAAAACCTAAGGAAATCTATCAATCATCTAATCCTTAAATAGAACATAATAACAGTGATATAACTCCATGTACCTTAAGATTATAGCAGCAATTCAACTTCTCTTTGGTTCTCTACCGAAATCTCTTGCCTCTTTGTGCCCTAGCCTCCTTTCTCCACAGTGTTAGTTTCTTTCTCCCAATTCTACGATCGTTCCATAATGACTTTCTTTTCCCCTAATTCCTTGTATAATCTTTAGAACCCTAATATCAAACTTCTCACCTTGTTCTTACTTATTCTCCACTAATTACCATATTGGCCTTATTTTCTCTACACTTCTATTATTCTACTTTCGCAATTAAAATAATTCTTAACAATTATTCTAATTATTCTAAAATACTAATAATCCTCTTGATTAGGTTAATTCCCACTATGCTACACATAACAACCCATCATACATCATAGTTATCCAAACATCATATTTAAATATCATATTTGTCTCAATCATCATGGTACACTTTATATTCATCATAATATCACAAATCACTATAAATGATCATATATAATCATCAAGACATCAAACACTTCACATTGACTCATATATTTATGCTAAATTAATCAATTAAATAACTAATTTAGAATTCAAGGTGTTACACTTTGGCTCCGAGAATTTGCTCTCGTGGTATCCATGCATCAATGTTCATCAAATCTAAACAATGTCCATTGATATCTAATGAAATAAGAATATCCGAGCGCCATATTACAAGTTGATGAAAAACTTCATCCCGTAAAAATCCTCTTGGGATGATTGGCCGACATGGTATAACCGTGTAAAGCTCAGCATGCCAATATGATATATAAGCATCACGTTCTCTATGATCAAGGATTCTTAACTCAGTAAATTTTGGTTGGCCATAGAAGTAGTTGATGCTTCATAATAAGCTTCCAACAACATACTTACCAACAGAAATGGATTATTAATCCACCTTCTCAGCCAAATTGAAAGTTTTCTCAATCTTATCATCAAATTCTTGTTCTTTATATTTTAGTTCATTGGACAGTGAGGCTCATGTAAGACTACCGACACAATCTTCTACACTAAAACTTTCTGAATCAGTTCCAGAGATAAACGCAATATCTATAGTGAAAGAAAAGTCACCAACAATTTGAAAAACCAACACATTCGGAGAGTCGTCAGATGGGTCAGATAGCTGCATTTGAGCATGGTATCATGTTTGTGATGCAAGGTATTCCAACTGATGAAGTACACCATCAACTGTTTGTTTTGACACTGAAGGTGGTTTGGGTGCAGAACATTAATGCAAGTCCAAATGAAAAACAACAATATCATATTTGTGTAGTCTTGACTCAATGTTCTATGAGGAACATTGCATTCTAAATTGTGTGGGCTATACAGAAACTCAATTTCCTTAGTCGCAAGTGGAACTGGATCGTAGGTTATAGAGATAATGCACAACACCTCTGCAGTGAAAAATCTAGCAATGTCTTGTTCCAACATTTCATCAAATAGATCGTGAGTTTGTTCAAGTGGCAACAACGAGACTAGTACCGTGATTAAATTAGGTGGCTCTGGAAATTTCAATGGTGGTGACCCCAACTGTGGCTCTAGTGGTTTCAGAAGAAAATATTGTTTTATTTTTGCAAAACTGTGCGCGACACTCTGAGTTGTTGACGATATTATTTCATTGGGAATGTTAAGAGAGATTTCTTCCGTTCCAGCATTAAGAATCAGGCTTCCATCTCCAGATTTTATTTCACCAGGAATGTTACAATCTTCATTGTTCTCAATAAACATGTCAAGTGAATGTATTGGGAGAAAAGAACCAAATAATGTTAGTTCAAGGTTTCCATTTTCACAAGCAATTGGATCATGAACTGTGATTAACTTAGTCCCATCAGGAAAGGTTGCTTCAACCTGAAAAATTTCTAAGAGATGAGGAACAGATGAAAGAACTTGTCTACTTCCTAACAGTTTTCTTCCAATTGACATTAACTCTACAACAGTCTTGTCACCATCCTGAACAAATTCTGCAATCTTGGAAGGGGGCTGTGGAGAAGTGATGGAATTGTTGATGTCGAAAGTAGGATCCGATAAAACTATTTTTCTGGTCATTCTTATTTTTCCTCGTTTGTGTTTGTCATTCTTAATAGATAAAGAGGTGATCCTCAACACCGACAACTGACATGGTTTCTTTGTCACAAGGACTGGAATGGATGAATGAGCTGGGTTTAGTGGTGTTGAAGGTGGTGTATGATGTGTGTATGGTTGTTGAGAAGTTGGTGTATACCCATTAAAACATAAGCTTTGTGAAGCAATAGTAAGAGTTGTGTTTGTGGGGTAAAATGGAGGAATGTTCCATGGATATGAATAATGAGTGTGTGGTGAATACCCATGATTTAGATACAAACTTGGTGATGATGATGCAACATGAGTGTTGAAATAATAAGGTGTAAAAATTTCTCATGAAAAAGATGGAAATGAGGGTATGGTAGGAGTTGGAAAAGAGTGGTTTGTAGGATAGGTCGGAGGAATGCTCCGTGGATGATATAAAGGTGTATGATAAGGGTGATCCATATGAAGATTTAAGTGCATGAATGAAAGCACTAATTGTTAGAATGTTAAACAAGAATGATAACAAAAATAGTAAAACTTATAAAACTAATAAAGACAATAAAACTATCTAAGAAAAATAAGAATAAAAGATAAATTTCATTTCATTTGATTGATTCCCGTCAATATTTGAAGGATTATATATATAGTACTCATAGTGGACACTAAACTAGAAGATCCAAATAAAAAATCCAATCATATAAAAATCTAACTAATAATGATATAAATTTAACCATACCTAAATAATTTATTTAATTATAATTTCTTCCTTTATCATTAAACGTGCATAAATAGATTTTGACTTAGGAAAGTGAAATTGATGAAGGTTCTTTAACAACTTATCTCTCTCATGCAGCGGTCAATTTATGTTATTGAAGCATTAGCTAATTTATGTTATTGAAGCATTAGCAGCAACAACAACAACAACAACAACAATAACAACAACAACAATGAATAGAACTATGAACAAAATAAATCTTGAAACTTGAATAGAGATTTGAAATAATGTCGGCAAGATTGATCCAAGTATTACCCAAATTATAGGCCTACACTAATAGTATGGTAGTTCCTCAATGTGAGAAACTACCACTTTTAATGAGTAATTTGCTGCCTAAAACTATGAACAACTTCCGTGCACAAAACTTGGATCCTTAAAACTAATTTCTAAGATTTTATATATAGAGAAATAAAATGGAAGTTACTTTAAGATTTATGTGAGAAGTAGTGGAGATAATGGAGAAAGTGGAGAAAAAAGTGGGAAAATGGACACTTGGGCTTCGTGAGTGGTTACGTGAAGAAGATGTGAAGAAGACCAAAAGAACAAAATACGTGGCGTATAAAAGAGCCTGTGGCGAGGGGCATGCTTTGTGTGACGTGGGGCACACAAACTTCCAAACTGTGGCAACCGTAACACCATGTGTGCCGAGGGGCACACAAACTTCCAAATTGTGGCGATCGTAACACTATGTGTGCCGAGGGGCACACAAATTTTCAAGGAGTAGCGACCGACATGAAGGCTGTGACGATCGTCACAGTCTTCTGTCATGCATTTTCCTGCTACTTTTCATAACATCTTCAATGTCTTGGCCATTTTTCGTTCTTTTTCACATGGAAGCTCTGTGTCAGCATGTACCTAAAATGAAATCAAAATACCGACATAAATAAACGAAAACGATAATAAAATGCATGCAAATCGAGCTAGAAAATATGATATAATTTCGCATTATCAAATTCCCTCACACATAAACCATTGCTTGTTGTCAAGCAATCAATCAACACGGTAAAATAAAAAATTAAGAGCGATTCAAAACATGAGCACGACACAACTCCTAATCATATGTGGCTGCTAGGCTAATGTTAGTTTGATAGGTACTAAGTATTCAATACCATATGTGGCTGCTAGGCTAATGTTAGTTTGATAGGTACTAAGTATTCAATACCAAGTGTTGTACCCCAAAATTTTCCCTACATCTTCTTCAAGACATTCTCTTAGGATTCTCAAATGCTCAAGGTTGCTCAAGAATTGATCAGACAAATTTTCCTCCTAAGCAATCGACTTACAACTAGGGTTTCATTTTTCTAAAGGAAGTTTGGCTTTTTAAGGCCTCAAGTGGTTTCTATGGTTCCTTATATATCTCAAGAAATGATCATGCCAAATTTCAAGTCTTGCATCACAAGTTTGCTCAGTCAATGGCTCAGATGACTGAAAATTAACTATATTGGATAAAAAGTTAACTATGGTCAACATACAGTCAAGCTTCAAGATTTTTGGTCAACATCAATATTTTGAAGTCATATTCATCATTTGATCAATGGTTGATCATGATTCATCAAGGAAACTCTCAAATCATCAAAAGTAAAAAATTGCCAAATTAGGTTTTTTCCTTAAGAGAAGTCAAATGAACTTTGATCAAGCATAACTTTCACATGCTTCTTTAGATCTTCCCAAACCAAAGCTCATTTTGAAGGAATTTCAATTCTCTACAACTTTGTATCTCTAAGCTCAAGTCCAAAAAATGCGTCATTTGAGAGATATGGGCCAATACATTAGAGGTCATTTCAAAAGTCAACAAAAAGATACTTTTTGTCAAGGCAACTTACATCAAGATAAATCTCCAAATTTAAAAATGATCAAAAGAGATATTGTAGAGGACATCTTGAGCTTTCCAAAAAGTTCCAGATCACCTTCAAAAGATGAAAATTGAGAGATTTATGACTAGTGTAAGTTATGAAATTTTGAGCAAATGCATGAAGTTCAAATTGAGCAAACTTGATATTTTGGGCTATTGGGCTATTATTTCAGAGTCCAAGTGTATAATACACTCCTTATGCATCTTAAGACTTGTTCATACACCTCCCTTTGGTTTATTATATTTTATTTTTGATTTTTGATTTTAAAAGTCAAAATAAGATAAAATAAGATAAGGCTTTTTGACACAAGTCCAAGCCCATATTTTTTGACCTAATTCCATGTTATATATTCTCAACAAAGTCAGACAAGAAGCCACAGAAAACCTTGTACAAGAACATCCCTCCAAAATCACAAAAAAATTATCAAACTAGGGCAACTTGAAACCCTAGTTTGCAGCCCTCTTCCAAGCATTCTTGCATCACTAATAAATCCTTGATAAGATACAGAGTAAGAATGGACAAAACCTAATGGTCCAAAGCTTACAAAACTCACATGCATCCATCTCTGATCTCATGGTTCTTACAATATTTATATTTATATTTTCATTTTGTTTTAGGTTATACTAATGCCATTAATATGTTTCTGATATGTGTTTATACAAGATTGGATCATCATAGGAGTCCAATGCAATCAAATTTGTGAATTTCCATGTTTGGTCCAATCCATATCATTTTCGTTATGCCTCCCAAACCACTGTGTTTCAGGCCAAAATAATTGTCCCATTGAACTTGCAGGCCTCGACTTAGGGGGGTAAGGTTCCCCTGGTTTGCTAATATTTCTTATTTTGCAGGTTGAATAAAAAGGGCTACCAGAGAATACGACTGAAGCTAAGGCTCCGGCGTCTATCCGGTCTATACATTTTTTTTTAATATTTGTTTCAATTGTTTCATTTAAGTTAACAGATGTATTACCGCCCCAGCGGTTGAAATGCACGCGCTAAGGCATTACCCTATCAAGGCGTGGATTCGATCCTTGCCTTTTGCTATTTTTTCCACAATTTTCCATATTTTGCAGGGTTGTATACAAAGTGCATTGGCTTCCATCCTTTGACACAGGCGCGCGTCTGGCCTGGGTGTGAAGGCGTTGGTGGAAACGATAAAGGGCATGGGTTCAACACCCAACCCTGGTAAAAAAAATTTTGAAACCTTATTTTCTTATTATTTTCACTTATAAACTCTAAATTCACCAAACCAAAACCTTTTTTTAACAAATTAATTTTTCCTAAAAACTTTTTCATGAACCCTAATTAGTTTTTTTAGGTTTTTATTTAATCAATCGAATTATATTTTTTAGGTTTTAATTTAATTAATCAACTTTTTTTAATTAATTAATTAAAATAAATTTAGGGTTTTTAGGTTAATCGTCAAATGTTTATTTATCAAAAAAAATCACCAAAAATATGTTTGCTTTCCTTCTTTCCTATTTTTATATTTCGCGTGGTTTACTATTCTCGCATTTCCTTTCCTTTTAATTATTATTATAACTGCTCACGGTTTGTAATAGTAATTTTAGTTTATTTTTCCACCTTTTCTATTATGTACTTCTCCCAAAGCCATGTAATAGTCCAGGGTTTAATTTTCTGCTTTTACTTTCCACACTATTTTACTGTTACTGTTAGTAATTAGGTTACGTATGGAAAGATAAAATAAAACGGTAGAAAATCCCAATCAAAGGTGAACATAACTGAAAAACAAATCACTTTGCACACCCGCATCTCTAGAGTAACCTCCCTTGTTGCCTTCAGAACAAAAATAATCATGTCCCTCGAATGCGGGGACACTTTAGCACTGTCCCTCAAAAACAAAGATCGTAGTTGTTGTACCCCAAATTTTGACCTAAGATACCATCTCCCATCTGCATCATTACATTGCAGGTGTTTTGACCTATCTTTATCAACTTTCAAAGCAGATTTTAAATTCATAACTTTTTCAAGTCAAGAGCTGTTTATTTTTGAAACGCTAAATTTATTATTTGATCAATGCTAAAACAATGTTTATTTAATTATTTATTATTCTGAATTTAAATAGTTGAAATTTTATTTTCAGTTATTATAATTTAGAAGAATTATAAATAATGAAGTAAATAATTGAACAGAAGTTAATTGATCAATGATATTTATTTAATTATTTATTATTCTGAATTTAAATAATTGGAATTTATTTTCAGTTATTATATAATTTAAAGAATTATAAATGATAAGGTAAATAATTGCAAATAAGAAAAGAATTAACTGGTAAAATATTGGAGTTTTATTCATTTTATTCTAACTGTTACAATTGTTGTTTAAATACCGTATTTATTTACAACGTATTTACAATGATAATTTTTACAATGTTTAAAGTGAAATAAAAGCTATCCTAATTTTTTTCTAAGTTCTAAATCTTCATCTTCTATTCAATACTTCTTTGATGCTCATTTGATTTTACCTGCAAAGAATTAAAAGAAAAGTCAGAAATAGATATAATTAAAAGCAGACGACTAATTTAGCGTTCATCATTAAAAGCAAACGGCTGGAATCAGTTTTTTAGCCTCTTTGCAAATCACGGGATTTCTCCCGGTTCACAAAAAGGAATGTTTATTTATTGATAAATATGAATGCACAAGTTAAAAATATGCACAAATTCAATTTTGCCAAAACCAACTGCATATTTCAAAATAAACTGCATATTTCAAATAAAATGCATAGTTCAACAGCATATGAAAATAACCAAGTCAAAGTTACATTTTCAAAGCCAAAGTCCAACGTAAACTACCCAATGTATGGGAAGAGGTCAAAAACACAAGGCTCCATACTGTACAATGCAGATGGCAAAGAGAAACATGTACAGATTAAAACCAAATATGCAAGAAATGTTCCTAATTTCATCATTTTCCAGCTTTGCTTTTTCAGAACACAAAGTACGTTTAACATTTTAATGTTTCAACTGTACTAAGGAGAGAGAAGAGAGAAAGAGTGTGGGTTTACAGGTTTTGGCCTTAGGAAGAAAGGGGATATAAAACAAAACTGCAATAATACAGTAAAAAAGGAAGTATAGAAAAGGATATAGGCAAACTGAATGGAACAGTAGAGTGCAGAGGTATCAAAGGAAAATAGTTAAATATACAAAACCTGAGCCATCAAAAAAGAGGCCAGCAAACTGTTATTATAACAACAAACCCTTCAAGAAAAGTAGGGAGTTCATAACCTGTTGGAAGCCAAAAAACAAAAACTGTCAAACAAATACAAAACGAATTCTCAAGGTCTCAAAGCAAAAAACCTCAAGAACCTGCTGTCTCAAGACCAAAACCAATAACCATGGCCTAAAAAACCAGTATAACCTGCTGTCTCAAGCCAAAAACCAGAACCTGTAACACAAAAGCCCAGACCCTTAACCATGTCAAGCATGTCCAGCTCTAAAGCCTAAGCCATAGAAACCATAACCAGTAAACACGACTTGTTAAGCCATGCCAAACCTGAAACGAGTTTCACCAACACAAAAGCCAGTAAAACCTTAAGCCTTTCAAACCATAACCTGTTCAACCTGTTTTCAGGCCTAAAACCCTCATACCTGCCTAAACATCCAAGGCCAAAACTTGTACCAGATACCTGCCTGAAGCCTTTAAACCGATACCAACATACCAGCTGTTGTACCCCAAAATTTGCCCTCCCATATTCTTCAAAGAAATGCTAAGTCATGCTTCAAAATTCCCCAAGGGTTGCACAGTCTAAGAGTCTCCTAAACAGTCAAGATTAGGGTTTTGGTTCTGATCAAGAAAATGAAGTTTCCAAGGGCCCAATCAAGTCCCACATGCCTACAAATATGGTCAAGCATCCTTATAAAAAGTTTCAAGACTTTCAGCACAAAATTGCACAGTCAAAAACCCTAATTGCACTACAGTCAACTATAGGGGCAAAATGGTTATTTGACAGTCAGAAGTTCAAATTTTTGGTCAACATCTCATTTTGAAGTCACAAACATCATTTGATCAATGCTTGATCATGATTCTCAAAGCTTGGCTCAAAAATCATCAAGATGCAAAAGTTTCCTTATTTGGACAGCTGAAAAAGTCAACTGTAAATTGACCAGGGCATAACTTTCACATGGATTATCAGAAAAATTCCATCCAAAGCTCATTTTGAAGATAAAGACATTTCCTACAACTCATCTTCATACTTCAAGTCCAAGAAATGCTCTCACAAAAAGTTATCAATTTCAACATTATAGGTCATTTTCAAAAGTCAACAAAAAGGGACTTTAAGTCAAAGGCCATAACTTGAGATTGGTAAATCAAAATGACATGGGACCAAAGGCATTGGTTAGAGGACTCAAAGACCTTTCCAAAATGTCCAAGAACATGATCAAAGCTTAAAAATTGAGCAAGTTATGCCTTGTGGAAGTTGGGAAATTGTTGGATATTTTGAAAAGTCAACATTGATTCAAATGACCTAAAATTGCTAATGGGCCTATTTTTCTTCCATAATTCATTATCCAAGGCATGTGCACGACCATTAGGCCCAAAGGGAAGTTTTTCTCCATTTTTATTTATTTATTTGGATTTTTTATTATTAATAATTCATTTAATTAAATAAAATACATGAAAAATATTTAACCTAAGTTTTTCAATCTTTTTGTGCATGAAATATACTCAATAATTCGTGCATGATCAGATATGGAAGGAATTGAATTGATTGGATATGATTGAGAGCAAAAGTGCATGAAAAATATAAAAAAAAAAGATCTTTGAAAATCAAATCTCAAAAACCATGAATGCAAAGGATTTTGATCAAGTTTTTTGACCTAATGCACTCCATACATAAGCTGCAAGCAAGACCTAATGTAAAGAACCACTAAGCTGCGCTACAGACCAAGCATTGAACTTGAAAATTTTTGCCAAAAACTCAATTCTGAAAACCTAGTTCTAGGGCGATCCAAGGCAAGATTTTGATCTCATTAGCTTGCTAAGGCTTCATAGAAGGATTTTGCATCAAAAACCACAAGCTTTCGTGCCCAGAAACGTGAGAACAATCTCATCTATACCGAAAAATTTTCATACTCGTGCATCTCAATTCATGCGCTTTTTGTAAATTTTAACATGTGATTTATATTCCTTATGCAATTCTGATGCTAACCCAATAGTTTAATTTTGTTTTCGTGCCCTATATGAAGATTTGCCATTAACAATATTTAGGGTTTGTGAAGCTTGAAATTGGGCGTTTCGTGATATGGAAAAATTAGGACACGTGAATATCACCATTGAATCGGGCATACTCAGACGAAGAGAAACCCACCCTCGCGCTCAATTTATGAGGCCTTATGGCCTATTCGCTATTTTCTAATATAGCATCTATAGCAACGTTTGAAAACCGTTGCTTATTGTTTTTGTATTTCAGAAAAAGAAAACACAACGAAGAAGACGATGTGGTGGCTAGCAACGATTGGCTCCTTTGAATTCAGCGCGCGCTTTTTCATATTTTTAGGCCACTGACCAATTTTTGTTTTTGTTATTTATGCATTATTATATGTTAAAAGCGCGTTGAGTGGAGCAGTGGTGAAGCACTTGGTTGGTAACGTTAATGACCTGGGTTCGAACCCCAGGTCTTCACTCCTTTCCTTATATTTTTCCCTTAAACGTATTCGTGTGCAATGTCAATGCAGGAAGTCCATCATGTTACCCATCATCCAGTTTGCCACGCGTGTGCCTAGGTCAATCCAAGGGTCCCAGTTTGAGGAATATCATGGACGTGAGTCAATGCACTCACATGCTGGCATGAGAAGTCAACCAGGCCAAGGATAAATGGGCCTGAATCACTACAACACACCTCCACTTTGGGGACAGATACCCCCCTAGGTTTGCCATTTTTTTCACATTCTTTCTTTTTTATTTCTATTTTTTTTCAAATTATTGTTTTCTTAATTAATTTATTATTTTCATAAATATAAAAAACACCATAAAAAATCAGAAAAAGAGAAAAAATATAATAAATATTTTATTTTAGTATTTTCATAAATAAATTGTATTAATTCATTTAGTTATTAAATTAGGGTTTAATTTAATATTTTCATAATAAAAATCTAAAAAATGTAGAAATAGGGTTTAATTAATTTTTTTTATTCCTTTTTATTTTTCTTTCATAATAATTAAAATAATTAAATATTTATTTTTGTAATTAAAATTGCATGTAAATTAATTAGGGTTAATTTTAGGTTAGAATTCAATCTTTTCTTAATAAATTAAAAACAACTAGGATTAGGGTTAGCATATTATTTTAATTAATTCTTTTTTCATTAAAACCAAAAAAATACCAAAGCAATTTCTATTTCTTTTTTTAATTAATTGATGTCACCATTTAATTTAATTTTGCAAAAAGGGTCCAACGCCCTCGTTTAATTCTTATTCAATTCGCGCGTTTATTGTTTATTTCTTTTAATATTTATGTATCTCTCCCAAAGCCGTGTAACTAATTGCTCGCATTTTATTTTCTTTAATTCTTTATTTTCTGTCAAATCGGTTCCTGGAAATTTTGGCGATGTGGACCCGCGCCTTTTTGTAATAGCTTAGAATCTTTACTTTTCTCGCACTTTTTAACTGTTAAATCAAGGCATGAAAGAATGTATGGACAAAAATAAAAATAAACGTTAGATCACCAATAACATGACAAAAGACAAAAAATATCTGAAAACGACACACAAATCACACACCACCCCTAGGGTACGCCTCACTGTTGCCTTGCCTCGAAAGGTGATCGTCGAGTAGAGGATGTCTTAGTAAGTCCTCATGATCCGGGAACCTGGCATGAGGGTAGCTTCTAAGGTGTCTTCCCATTGCTCTGGTGATCACCATGTCCCGAACCTCGAATTGACCCGAACAACTCCAATAGTGGTGCTACCTACCTCTCAATGGTGGGATGGCACTACTTTAAAGGACATCTACACAGACGAATTCCTTAGGGTAGGTAGATGACTCTAGATACTTGCTCTAATTTCAAAAACAAATCAAAAATACTTTTCACACCAACACATTTTCAAAAAGCTTTCGAAAGCAATTTTTCAAACACTCTTGAGGACTGATACAAGAGTCGAACTGGAATTTTCAAAGAAACTTTTTAAACCCACAGTTGAAAAGCAAACAAACCATTTTTGAAAACACAAGTGAGCAAGTATCTAAGAGCCCATGGATAACCATGGATAGAAAGGGTGCTAACACCTTCCCTTTCTATAACCTACCTCCCGAACCGAGAGCAATCTCTTTAAGGAATTTTTCTGTGCTTTTGTCCTTTCCATTTGGAGAAAATAAAAGACGGTGGCGACTCTTGCTTCCGCGACATTTCGCGAACCAGCGTTAAACAGTCAGTTCCAGATCCACCGATCACACCAGCCATACACGCCCAAAGCCAAAAACCAGAATACCACAACAACACAAACTTTAAAAACCAATGTCCAAACCCATCAAGCCTCAGAAATATTCCATCATAGGCCAATAAAAAAAAAGCAACAGAAGCACAGCAAAGAAGAAGAAGAAAAGAAGTGTCTTAACCAAGCACAGAAGGGGCAAGTATTCGAAGGCAACAGTCAAGCATACAACGAGGCAATAGGAGAAGAGGAGATAAAGAAGCAAAGTAGCGTGCATAGGCAAAGGCAAGGTCAACAGAAGAAGAAGAAAAATATCACATAAGGTTCTCAGGCCAAATTATCATCAAACCACGAATCAAAGGGACAAAGAAACACAAACCACGAATCCAAGCGGGCTAGCTTCAGCGTCACTTCCCCCCTCGCCGGCAAGCCTCCAGAACGCCTCTTCCTCCTCCTTCATAAAGGTAGCTATGCTTTTTCTTTTTCCTTTCCACCATCTCAACAGGAACCACATGTAAAAAATAGGGTCAGAATCAAAATGGATGTAGATCATAAACATGCAAAAATCATAAAAAACCCAAAAGAGATAAAAACAGAAGTTAACCTTTGAACTATCGCGTGCTTCATCGTGGGAAGGAGAACACAGAAGTAGTGTTGGTGGCTCGGGCAAGGGAAGTTCAGAAGCGGGCATGAGAGCAACGAAGAAGACGAACGAAGAAGAACGCGTGAACGAAGGGTAACGGCGTTGTACCCTTTGCTAACCCTAACTCAAGTAAAACAAAAAACTTGTTGACCCTAAACATTGTGAGATAATTGGGCTCAACCCGTTTCCCTTAACCAAAAACCCAACGAGTCCCATTATAACACCCCCCATTTTTCTGTTTGTTTTTGATTGGGCCCTTTAAAAACCCTTTAGCCCATGCAATGGTTCATTGTCTATCCCCTTTATTTTTTTTGATACCTCTCCTTCTATTTACTTTCTATTAGCTTTTTTTTAAAATGTTATTAATTTAGTTAATTAGTAGGTTTAATCAAATAGAGGTGTAATTTAATTAGATAATTTTAATAATTTGACCAATTTTTTATTAGTTTAAGTTTAGGATTAATCTAGTAATTTTAGTATTATTTTAATTAAATTTAAATTAATAACTTTTAAAGTTTTAATTTAGTTTAGAATTATTTAATAAATCTTAAAATAATACTTTATATTAATATAAAAAAAATACATATAAAAATAACTTAAAATTAAAAACATTTTATTTTCTTTAATTAATTCTCTTGCTTTGTACATATTAAATAAAAAAAATATAAAAAAATCATTTAGTCTGTTATTTAATCATTGTTGTGGTTATATATCACTTAGCTACTTAATCATTATCTGCATAATTTTCTGTTTAATTATTTCATCTTTACTTGGTTATTCCGTTTACGTCTAAATCCAAGAGAAAAATGATTAAACTTGTTGACTTCATGTCCTCAAATCCAATCACGCGAATATCTTCATTTCATTAAAACTTAAGATAATTTTTCCCCAAATATTCAATCTTTTCAAAACTCATACCTTTTAAGTCAAAACTTCGACGTTAGGTCGTCGTACCTTCAAAAACCCGTTCGTACCCCTTTTCGGCCAAAACAATTTATTTTTAATCAAACGAACATTTTAATAAACAGATATTTCAAAAGGTTCCTATAGAGTACTATAGATACATTGGGTGCTAATACCTTCCCACTGTATAACCAACCCCCGAACCATAGACCTCTTTTCAAAACGCCTTGTATTTTCATTACTTTTAAAAGTATTATTTTACATTGCATACTTTAGGGTTTTATTTCGCTCTTTCCCCTTTTCCCTTGGAAATAATAAAACGCGGTGGCGACTCTTGCTTTTGTGAGACGAATTAATCAATAATTCGATCTCCGATTTACCCCGCTATATTTTTTTATCGCTACAGAATTGGCGACTCTGCTGGGGAAAGATTGACCTCTTGCTGGTCCATCCCTAAGTGGGTTAAGCCTAATTTGTCTTATCTGTTTTATTATTATTTGATTTGTTTGATTATGTGTTTAAATTGTGGTTGTTTGGGTTTTTTTTGCAAAGGACGAATCCTATACCCGGATTAAGTTACACTTAAGAATAGGACGAGCGGTACAGTCATGTTAACTTTGAGGGAGTAATCCCGAAGAAGGAGGCATGAGATCCCCCACTCAATGGAAGGCCCTTTTGAACTTAATATTTGTTTACCGAGTAATCGGGAAGATATTATTATTTTCGACCTGGGAGCCAGAGAAATTGAGGACCGTAGAACCCTAACCCATCTTGGCCTTTAGGTGTAGCGCGGAGACTATAACGGAGTAATTCAGAAGTAGTTGTTACGCGATGCTACGCTCGGATGAGTTTCTCTTGAGAATATTGTTAATTATTGAGTAATCAAGACGTTGGCAATATCCGAAGGAGGAATGTAGACTCTGGGAACTCTTAGAACCTTGTCTTACAGGTGTGAGTGAACCGTTAGTACATACCTTGGGGTGGGCTTTACCCTCGACTCCATGCTGAAACGTTGAACCTTTGAACCCCATGTTTGTGAACTTGTGTGTAACTGTTGCATTATCATTCATTCATGCATTCATCAACATTTTTGTAAAAAAAACTTGTTTTTCAAGGAACTTAGGAATGATTTTTGCAGACATCTCAGGTACTATTATTATGGAATTTGGAAGGAGAAACACACGAAGTTTTAGTTTTAAGGAGCCCAAGATTGAAGAACTGAAGAGTTTAATTCCTAAGATCAAGAGCCCGACGGATTTTCAGAAAAAGTATGGGTCCGTTATACCTCTCATGAAGCGCAAGATGAAGGAAGGCATCCTTAATACGTTAGTCCAATTTTACGATCCTTTGTATCGATGTTTCACCTTTCCGGATTACCAGTTAATGACCACCTTAGAAGAGTACTCCTACATACTTGGTTTGCCGATCACCGACTGTGTTCCTTTTTCTGGATTAGAAGAGGAACCCAAATCTCACGAGATAGCAACAATCACCCACTTGAAGAAATCAGAGATAGAGGAGAACATGACTACAAAAGGGGGAATCCGAGGCTTGTCTGCGCAGTTTTTGTTGAGGAAAGCTCGTCATTTCGCTGAGATAAAAGATACTATTGCCTTCGAAGACGTCTTTGCTTTACTCGCTTATGGTATATTCTTGTTCCCTAACGTTGATAAGTTTGTGGATATCAACGCCATCAGAATTTTCTTGATTGGAAATCCGGTCCCTACGCTGCTAGGAGATACCTACTACTCCATCCACCTTCGAAACTCTTATCAAGGAGGGATGATTATTTGTTGTGCACCGTTGCTGTATCAGTGGTATGTTTCTCATCTACCTAGGTCTGATGTTTTCTGGGATCTCGAGAAGGAGCCGCGATGGGCGCCAAAAATTATGGCTCTCACTCATTTCGACATTGATTGGTATAATCGAGTTTACTATGACGTGAAGATCATCGATAGCTGTGGTGCTTTTCCTAACGTGCCTCTTCTTGGTACGAAAGGTGGAATTAACTATAACCCTGTTCTCGCGCGCCGTCAGTTTGGATACCCGATAAGGGACAAGCCAAATAACATCCATGTGAGTGGTTTCTTTCTACAGGAAGGACAAGATCACCAGGCAGCTAAGAGGGAGATCGAAGGAGCTTGGCGCCACATCCATAGGAAAGGGAGAGACATGTTAGGACATAAGGGTGTCGTTTCTTTGGAGCCTTACCTACAATGGGTCCGCGCTAGGGCTTGTGCTCTCAAGATGCCCTATAAACTTGAGAAACCTTTATTCCCTACTGTTGCATCATCATCTGTTGATATCCCTATCGAGAATATGGGAGAATACCAAGGAAATCTGGCTAGGATGAAGTCCGAGAGAGATGCTTGGAAAGAAAAGTATAATATGTCTGAATATGAGAATCGGGTCCTGGCTCGACAACTAAAGGAAAAGGAGGATTTGCTATTTATTCAAGACGGCTGGTTCATTGATCATGATGAGAAGCTTCGTCAAAAGGATGCTTTACTGAAGAAGTATGCTAGTGAAAGGAAGAGAAGGAAGGAAGGTTCGGTAAGCGTTGCTCTCGTTCCTAATCCATAAAAGGAAATCATTGATCGACTGGTAGCTGAGAAGAAAGAGATGGAAGACTTTTATAAAGAGAAGATCAGGAAGCTCCGGTTACAGTTGGCATTTGGTCCTTCATCTAATGATTCTGAGTGATCTTTAGCTTTTAGTTTTATTTTGCTGATGTCATTTTGTAAAACTCTGTAAAAGGGCTTCATGTTCCAAAGTTGTAATTTACTGCTTTTATTATGGGCTTCATGTTCCAAAGTTGTAGTTTACTGCTTTATTATTGGGTTGTTATCCCAAAGTTGTAATTTATTGTTTTTGTTGTTCCAAAGTTGTAAGTTGTAATTTACCGCTTTTGATTAATGAAAGGAGTTTTTGTTGTTCTAAATTCCTTTACCATTGATGTGTGCAAAATTATTAAAGTTCCTTGGAAAACTATTAAAATGAATTATCGTTTGCATCACATATCATGCATCATCCAACATTCCACTTCACATGTTTTCTAGAGTCTTATCCTTGTTTCTTTTTCCACTCCGATAGATTGTCAAGCTGTCTCATTGATACGATACTCGAGCCAATCGACAGAGGAAGATGGAAGATCTAGAACAGGAAAACCACGAGCTTCGTGAGGAGGTCGCTACCCTTCGTGTCGGTATGGAAAAGTTAACTGCGCTAGTGGAAAGTTTGATGGCTGCTCAGAATCAGCCATCGACTACAGCTGCTGAGATTCAGACTTCAACTATTGTGGTTTCCGAGATTGTCACCGTTCCAACATCTGTGACTCAAATCAACTCTCCGCTTCAGCATCAGATTCCAAAAGGTTTTCCGTGGGGAATGCCTTACAACTTTGTGCCAGAGGGGTATCAGCCTGTCGTACAGCCTTTGTTTCAACCTACTTTGTCTCTTCCTCAACCAGAGACAACTTCCATGCCGCCGGTAATCCCGTCTGTAACACCTTTCCCGCAACCGGTGATGACAACTGTCGCTCCTGTGGTTCACTCCGTGCCATACTTGAATGAACCTACTTATCCTTCCGAGCCTGCTGAAAGTTTGGGTCTTTTTGATAGAATGGAAGAATTTCAAGACCAATTCCAAGAAATGCAGAGGGAGCTCAGAGCGTTAAAGGGGAAGGATTTGTTTGGAAAGAACACTCATGACCTTTGTTTAGTTCCGAATGTCAAGATTCCAGCAAAATTCAAAGTGCCAAACTTTGAAAGATATAAGGGTGATTCGTGTCCTCGGAGTCACTTGACTATGTACGTGAGAAAGATGTCTACATATTCTGATGATCATGACTTGTTGATTCACTATTTTCAAGACAGTTTGACTGGTGCCGCCCTAAAGTGGTATATGGGTTTAGACAGCATTCGGATCCGCAACTTCAACGATCTTAGCGAAGCTTTTGTTCACCAGTATAAGTACAACGTTGACATGGCGCCGGACAGGGATCAACTCCGGGCAATGTCCCAGAGAGACAGAGAGTCCTTTAAGGAATACGCCCAGAGGTGGCGTGAAATTGCTGCTCAAATCTATCCTCCTCTTGAGGAGAAAGAGATGACGAAGATATTCTTGAAGACTTTAGGTTCCTTTTACTATGAAAGAATGATCGCCAGCGCACCCAGTGACTTCACCGAAATGGTAAGCATGGGCATGCGGTTGGAGGAAGGGATTCGCGAAGGGCGTTTGGTTAAAGAAGGAAGTCCGTCTAGCAGTACCAAGAAGTTTGGAAGTGTTTTCCCAAAAAGAAAAGAGCAGGATGTCAGCGCAATCTTCCTAGGGAGACCGAGGAGAGGTTACTCACACGTTGCGGCAGTCACTCCGGCTGTCCGCCCAGCTTTGATGACTCCAGCTCATCAAACCCCACCAACCCAACAACGGCCATTTCAGCAGCAACCTCGACAACAGGCTTATCCATTCAACAACCAGAACCGTTCACCAAGAAAACCGCAATTCGATGCCATTCCTATGACTTATACTGAATTGTTCCCTGCTCTTATCAGAAAGAACCTCATAACGACGAAGCCTCCTCCTGTCGCACCAAATAGTACTTCTCCGTGGTACAAGGCGGATCAGTTTTGTGAATATCATCAGGGGTCGCCGGGGCACAACCTTGAAAATTGTTTTGCTCTAAAGGCGGACGTGCAGAGGTTGATTAAGAATGGTATCTTGTCTTTCAAGGATGTTAACCCAAATGTTAGAGATAATCCTTTGCCTCGACATGGGGCAGCATCAGTGAATATGGTGGAAGGTTGTCCGGGAAAGTTTCGAGTTTTTCAAGTTGAACACATAAGAGAGTCGTTGATCAGGTTACATCAGAGCTTAAGAAGACTTGCCTTTGTTAGGCATCAGCATGATTATGATGTTTGTGAATTTTGTTCAAGAGAGGTTGATTGCCCTATTGTGAAGGAGGATATTAAAAAATTGTTAGACCAGAGGGTTATCATTATTACATATGACAGAGATCCGGAGGATGAAGTGAATGTTATAATACCACAATTCAATTTGCCGGAATCAGTAGAGATCGTTTACGACAGTCAGACTGCACCTGTTGCTCCTTTGATCATTTATCCACCTGGTCCTGTGCCTTACAACTCAGACCAAGCTATACCATATAAGTATAATGCCACAATGATTGAGAATGGGGTAGAAGTCCCTATACCAACAAGGCCGTCTTTTGTTAACATTGCTGATGTGAGTAGAGTTACGAGAAGCGGACGTGTCTTTGCAGCGGTACCTTTGAAGAGACCAGAAGTTCAAGTCAGGAGACCCATACCGGCAGAAATTCCAGCGAGAAATGTTGAACCAAGGGTTGAGATAGGCCGACCCAATGAACCTATCCCACATCCCGATGATGATGAGATTCTGAAGCTTATCAAGAGAAGTGAATATAAGATTGTGGACCAACTATTGCAAACTCCTTCCAAGATTTCTTTGCTTGCTTTACTGAGAGATTCTGGTGCCCATAGAAAAGCTTTGATGAAGGTCTTGGACCAGGCATTCGTGGATCATGAAGTGGCGGTTGACCAATTTGATGGGATTGTGGGAAATATTAATTCGTGTAACAATCTTGGTTTCAGTGATGAAGAGCTTCCGGAGGAGGGAAGGAACCATAATATGGCTTTGCATATCTCAATAAGTTGTGGAAATGATACTTTATCAAGTGTGTTGGTAGATACAGGTTCGTCGTTAAATGTAATGCCCAAAACTACATTATATCGACTCTCATATCCAGGTGCTCCCATGAGACCTAGTGGGGTAATTGTCAAAGCGTTTGATGGTTCTAGGAAGACTGTCATTGGTGAAGTGGATCTTCCTATGGTAATTGGTCCTCATACTTTTCAGATCACTTTTCAAGTAATGGATATTCGTGCCGCCTACAGTTGCCTATTGGGTCGTCCATGGATCCATGATGCAGGGGCAGTCACTTCCACGCTCCATCAGAGATTGAAGTTTGTAAGGCATGGAAAGCTGGTAATGATTGGTGGAGAGCAGGCTATGGTGGTAAGCCATTTGTCATCTTTCTCTTTTATTGATGCTGATGAGGATGTTGGAACCCAATTCCAAGCTCTATCTGTTGCTAATAATGAAGTGAAGAAGCAAGGGACATCTATTTCTTCTTTTGAGGATGCGCGACGAGTGGTTGAAAGTGGTTCGGCTGAAGGTTGGGGCCAGGTGTTGACTCTGCCCGAGAACAAGTCTGGAGAAGGTCTTGGTTTTTATCCCGTGTCTACAAGAGTCAAGCAGGAAGTAGTTACTCGTCCGATACAAGAAGTTTTCCGAAGTGCAGGTTTTATCCATCCGACTCCTCCTGAAGTTGATGCTATAATAGGAGACGATTCTGAAGAGGATTTACCCGATTTTGTAACGCATGGAGTGGCTTGCCAGAACTGGATTGTTGTTGATGTTCCTGTTGTGATGCACATTTCTGAGTAATGTTTTGTTTTATTTTTGAAAAAAATTTCTCTCTGCCCAAGGCGAAAAGTATTTGTGTCGGGCTATGTTGAAAATGAATCCTTTTGCTCTGCCCAAGGCAAAAGAGAAATGTCTGGGCTCTTTGTTTCAAGTATTTCCCGTCATGAATAAAAATATTATTTGGTCCACTACTGTTTTATTTTTCACTTTTTCTAGGAAATAGTAATGAAAATTAATTGGTAGTAATAGGGAAATATAATAACTTTTTGTTTTATTTGTACAAATCGATTTCTAAAATAAAGCATAATCATATGTGCAGATTAATCCATGACTTAACCATTGAAAACAATGATCCTATGCCCTCTCCCAACTTTGAATTCCCTGTGTTCAGAGCCGAAGAAGAGGATAGTGAAGAGATTCCTGATGAAATTTCCCGTTTACTTGAGCATGATGAAAAGATTATTCAACCGTTTGAAGAACCTATAGAGTTGATCAACTTGGGTGATGAAGAAGATAAGAAGGAAGTCAAAGTCGGAGCATTGCTTATCCCAGAGGTCAAAGAGAAAATGTTGGAGCTTCTCAAAGAGTATGTTGATGTGTTTGCTTGGTCCTACCAAGATATGCCAGGTTTGGACAACAATATTATGGAGCATCGTTTACCGTTGAGACCTGAATGTCCGCCGATTAAGCAGAAGTTGAGAAGGACTCGTCCCGATATGGCTGACAAGATCAAAGAAGAAGTTCAAAAACAAATTAATGCAGGTTTCCTTGTTACATCGGTCTATCCTCAATGGTTAGCCAATATAGTGCCTGTTGCTAAGAAAGATGGCAAAGTTCGAATGTGTGTAGACTATAGAGATCTGAATAGAGCTAGCCCAAAGGATGACTTCCCATTACCGCACATTGACGTATTGGTCGACAGTACCGCAAAGTTCAAAGTCTTTTCTTTCATGGATGGTTTCTCTGGTTACAATCAAATCAAGATGGCACCAGAAGATATGGAGAAGACAACTTTCATTACACCGTGGGGAACATTTTGTTATCGGGTTATGCCGTTTGGTTTGAGGAATGCTGGTGCAACATACCAAAGGGCCATGACTGCTTTGTTCCATGATGTTGTACCCCAAAATTTGCCCTCCCATATTCTTCATGAATTGCAAAGAGCATGCTTCAAAACATCTCCAAGGGTTGCACACTTCAAGGGCCTCCAAACAGTCAAAGATTAGGGTTTTGGTTCTGATAAAGAAATTGAAGTTTCCAAGGGTCCAATCAAGTCCCACATACCTACAAACATGGTCAAGCATCCTCATACCAAGTTTCAAGACTTACAGCACAAAATTGCACAGTCAAAAACCCTAATTGCACTACAGTCAACTGCAGGGGCAAAATGGTCATTTGACAGTCAAAAGTTCAAATTTTTGGTCAACATCTCATTTTGAAGCCACAAACATCATTTGATCAATGCTTGATCATGATTCTCAAAGCTTGGCTCAAAAAGTCTCAAGATGCAAAAGTTTCCATATTTGGACAGTTGAAAAAGTCAACTGTAACTTGACCAGGGCATAACTTTCACATGGATTATCAGAAAAATTCCATCCAAAGCTCATTTTGAAGGGAAAGACATTTACTACAACTCCTCTTCACACTTAAAGTCCAATAAATTCTCTCACAAAAAGTTATCAATTTCAACATTATAGGTCATTTTCAAAAGTCAACAAAAAGGGACTTTAAGTCAAAGGCCATAACTTGAGATTGGTAAATAAAAATGACATGGGACCAAAGGCATTGGTTAGAGGACTCAAAGACCTTTCCAAAATGTCCAAGAACATGAGCAAAGCTTAAAAATTGAGCAAGCTATGCCTTGTGGAAGTTGGGAAATTTTTGGATATTTTGAAAAGTCAACATTGCTTCAAATGACCTAAAAATGCTAATGGGCCTCTTTTTCTTCCACAAATCATTATCCAAGACATGTGAACGACCATTTGGCCCAAAGGGAAGTTTTTTATCATTTTTATTTATTTATTTGGATTTTTAATTATTAATAATTCATTTAATTAAAAAAAATAGGTGAAAAATACTAAACCTAATTTTCTAAATCTTTTTGTGCATGGAATAGGCTTAAGATTTCGTGTATGATCAGATTTGGAAGGAATTATGGTGATTGGATATGATTGAGACCAAATATGCTTGAAAAAGATTGGAAAATTATGGCATAAAAATCAAAGATTGATTCCTTCAATTCATGGATTCTTTGGACAAAAAAACCAACCCTAATCATTCACATGTATATATTGATGCTAACCCTAATGCATATCACCGCCCAGCTGCGCAAGAACATCATCATCACTTTTGCATTTTTTGAAAAAACTCAAATACTGAAAACCACCTTGCAGGGATTTTCAAGATCAAATAACCACTCCATTAGCTTGCCAAGGTTACCAGGAGACGATTCCAATCAAGAACTTGGTCCCATACTCAAGGAGGTGGTATATCTGAGTCAAGCTTTGCACGAAAAATTCCATAATCGAATCATGAATCTCATGCATTTTTCGTGTGTTTTCTTTATTGATTTATATTGAGTGATTGATTCTAAAGCTAACTGCGTATTTTAATTGAGTTTTTGTGCCAAATTGGAGATTTCACCATTGATACAGGCTAGGGTTCTTTGAGTTCTAAATTGGGCGTTTCTAAAAGCTGTAAAATTGGGACACCATAATACCATGAATGAACTCAGCGTGCTTGGACGAAAACAAAACACCCATCGCGCCTAATTTATATGGGCATATGTGCTATTCGCTATTTTGGAAACAAGCATGTTTTGGGGGGGTTCAAAACCCCCGCTAACCACCTTTTATATTTCAGGAAAAAGAGCCAGACGAAGAAGATGATGAAGTGTCAAAGCATGATAGGGTGATTTGAATTTTCGCGCTGAATTTATTCACTAACCATTGTCTTGTTTCATATTATTTATTGGTTACCACATATACAAAGCGCACTAAGAGCTCCAGTGGTAGGCGTGTCCATTGGTAATCCACAGGACCTGGGTTCGATCCCAGGTCCCCCTCCCTTTCCTTATATTTTTCCCTTAACCATATTCTTGTGTAGTTTCCGTCCAAGAAGTCCACCATGCAACTTACCATCCAGCTTGCCACGCATATGCTAAGACCAATCCAAGGGGCACGGTTTGAAGACCATCATGGACACAAGTCAAAGATGCCACATGCTAACGTCAGAGTCAAATGAGGCCATAGACAAATGGGCCTAAATTACTAAGCAAAACCTCCAATATTGGGGACAGACCCCCCCTAGGTTTGCAATTTCTTTTATATATTTTCCATTTTTTTTATTTGATTCAACTATTTCTTTTTTAATTAATTTCTTTAATTTAATATTTTCTTAAAAAACATAAAGACAATATAAAAATCAGAAAAGAGACAAAAAATGAATATTTTTATTTAATGTTATTTTTTGTAAATAAACATCATTAATTGATTTTAGTTTTAATTTAGGTTTAAATCTTAATATTTTTCTAATAAACTTAAAATTGGTAGAATTAGGGTTTTAATTAATTTTTATCCTTTTCCTTTTCTTATCACTAATAATTAATTATTTATTTTCATAAAATCAAATTGTCATTAATTAATTAATTTAATTTTAGGTTTAAATTTTAATAGGTTTTTCTTAATAAATAAAAGTTGTAGAATTAGGGTTAATTAGTTAATTTCATTTAATTCTCATTAAAAAACCATAAATACGAAAACCTCAAAAATAATTTCTCTTTTTATTTTAATTAAATTAATTCGTAAATAATAATTTAATTTCATTAAAAAGGGTCCAACGCCCTCGCTTTCAATTTCAATTCAATTCGCGCATTTTATTTTACTTCTTTTAAATATTTATGTAATTCTCCCAAAGCCGTGTAATGTTTATCTTTCGCACTTTAATTCTTTATTGTTCTGTCAAATCGGGTCCTGGAAATTTTGGTGATGTGGACCCGCGCCTTTGTAATAGCTTAGAACTTTTCAATTCCCACAACTTTTAACTGCTAATAAAATGCATGCAAGAATGAATGATTAAATAAAAACAAACGCATAGATCACTTTGACATGAACAAGACAAAATAATTGAACATGACACACAAATCACACACCATCCCTAGGGTACGTCTCACTGTTGCCTTGCCTCGAAAGGTGATCGTCGAGTAGAGGATGTCTTAGTTAGTCCTCATGATCCGGGAACCTGGCATGAGGGTAGCTTCTAAGGTGTCTTCCTATTGCTCCGGTGATCACCATGTCCCGAACCTCGAATTGACCCGAACAACTCCAATAGTGGTGCTACCTACCTCTCAATGGTGGGATGACACTACTTTAAAGGACATTTACACATACGAATTCCTTAGGGTAGGTAGACGACTCTAGATACTTGCTCTAAATTTCAAAACAAAAATTCAAAAATACTTTTCACACCAACACCTTTTCAAAAAGCTTTCGAAAGCATTTTTTCAAACACTCTTGAGGACCGATACAAGAGTCGAACTAGATTTTTCAAAGAAACTTTTTAAAACCCACAATTGAAAAGCAAACAAACCATTTTTGAAAACACAATGAGCAAGTATCTAAGAGCCCATGGATAACCATGGATAGAAAGGGTGCTAACACCTTCCCTTTCTATAATCTACCTCCCGGACCGAGATCGATCTCTATAAGGAATTTTTCTGTGCTTTTGTCCTTTCCATTTGGAGAAAATAAAAGACGGTGGCGACTCTTGCTTCCGCGACATTTCGCGAACCAGCGTTAAACAGTCAGTTCCAGATCCACCGATCACAGAACTGGAGACTCTGCTGGGGACAAACTTATAAAGTGAGGTGTACCTTAGGGTTAGTTCATAACTTTGTTTTCAATTGCTTTATTTGCTTGCTTTAAATTGTGGGTTGCTTGGGAGTTCTATAGATCCTAACCCGGATCTGGGGGATACCTTCTTAGAAAGTAGCAACAAGGCTGTGAGGGAACTGTGCGGGGTATACCGACATGGTTGAAACAGTCTGCTACGTTGATGTGGCACTTTGGTGTGTACCGGTAACCCTTGAGTTCAGTCAAGGAGAGTACGGGGCCTCCGCGTGGTGTCATGAAGCATCAACAGACCTTAGGAACCTTAATTGAACTATCTTGGCCTCTTTAGGGTAGTGAGATAACTGACTTTGGTGCAGTCCGAGGTTGGTTGATACTCGATACTACACTCAATTGAGGGTTGCTTTCCTGGAATATTTCGGTCGCCAGTTCAGTGGCTAAATCGAAACGATGAACAACGAAAGCAATCCCATGATATTGGGACCCTTAGAACCCGGTTACTTCTAATAGGACAGGTCAAACCCACCAACTTCAAGAGGGTAATACCCAGACCCCATGCTGGCCTTAAACTCTAAGGGCTTGTCTTGTGTGCCTTGTGTGCCTTACATGTTTGTCTTTGTAAATATCTGTGGTGTGTTTAATCATAGCATCATGACATCATCCAACATCATATGCATTGACTAACCATTTCAGGGGTTCGAATCTTCATATTTGTTCTTGTTTTGTAGGACATGGAAACTGTTCGCAGAAAGACAATTCAAATCAGTCTTGTAAGGGTCCCTCCTCAGCTTAAAGAGCTTATATCCAGGATTCCCGAGAGTTCTTCATTCAGTGAGAGACATGGAAGACTCATCAGCTTGGTCAATACCAACATTGAGGAAGATATGATAAAGGTCCTGTTCCAATTCTTTGACCCTCTGCATCACTGTTTCACCTTCTTGGATTATCAGCTGGTACCTACCTTGGAGGAGTTCTCCCGGCTCCTGAAGATCCCTATCCTTGATCAACTACCCTACAACGGTACGGAAAAGGAACCCAAGCTTGAAGAGATTGCTAAAGCCTTGCACCTACAGTCATCTGACCTCAAGGGACATTGGGAAGTTAGAAGTGGTATCAAAGGGTTCTTAGCCAGGTTTCTGTTTGAAAAGGCCCACGAGTGTTGGAATTCCCTTGACTTACAAGCTTTTGAAGAAGTTATGGCCCTCCTTGTCTATGGTTTGGTGTTGTTTCCTAACCCATATCAGCTTATAGATATCAGTGCTGTCCAGATCTTCATGTCCAAGAATCCTATACCTACGTTGCTGGGGGACATCCTTCACTCATGTTACACTCAAACCATGAGAAAAAGAGGTGTCCTTATGTGTTGCACTCCTCTCCTGGGAAGGTGGTTTATTTCGCACCTTCCACAATCAGTTCTGAAGAATGTGTGGGGTTTGAGATGGTCACAACGGTTGATGACTCTTACACATGCAGATATACATTGGTGCCCTAGGTCCAGAGAGGATGTCACTATCATTGATCGTTGCGGGGAGTACCCTAATGTTCCTTTACTTGGAATCAGAGGAGGTATTACTTACAACCCATGCCTGGCTTGGAGACAGTTTGGTTATGCTCGGAGGGATGGTCCTCATGACATGTTAATTCCTGACATAGTTTTTGACTTCGACAACGATGCACAAAGACTTCTCCAGAGATTTATCAGAGCTTGGAGGATGCCAAGTAGGATAGACAGCAAGAAACTGGGGCACATGAATTCCATCCCATTGGAACCTTATCTCAAGTGGGTACGGGCCCGCTCCCAGAAGTTAGTAATGCCTTATCCTCATATGCTCCCTGTAATCAAAGAGCCAGTCTTGGAAGGAGAAGTGTCCTACACCATTCAGCATCCTGATATGCCCACATCCTGGGAAGAGATGCAGAAGAGCTGGATCCAGCTTAAGGAAGAACAGAATTCTCTTGAGACCAGTCTACATGCTAGTGAAAAGAGAGTCTTGGAGCTCACCCGCCTATTGCATGAGGAGAGGAATCTCAACACTTACATAGCTCCAAAGAGGATGCGTAGTGTCTTTTGGGATTGATTTGCTTTGTAATTTGTGCCCATAAGGCTTTGATGTATTGAACAATTATTTCCTTAATGATAACGTGTGTTCCTTTTTGTCCACAACAAATTTGAACTTTCGAACCCTTGAATGCATTGCATAAACACACATCATTAATCATGTGCATAGCAGGTTTACTTCTTTTCAGGTTGCTTACCGTTCTTCGCTGTTTATTTCAGCATCATGAATCCTGACTCATCATCAACTGAGATGTCCATCAAGGCTCTTCAGGCGCAGAATGCGCAATTTCAGGAATTAATCATGGGTTTGGCTCAGGGCCAAGAAGAGCTGAAGGCTCTGCTCCTGAAGAAAGAGAAGAAGAAGAAGAGAAGGACTGTTCTTTTCAACTCGGGCCGAAGGTTTGGCAACACTCTGCAGAATGAAGAGGCTGGTTCTTCCATTGGCAAGGGTACCCCTCAAGGGGAAAAGGGTCCTAGTCCGGTAGTCTCCGACAACGAGACTGATTTTGATGAGGAACAATATCCTCCGGCAGAAGACCGTTACAAGCAGTTGGAAGACAGGCTGAATGCTATGGAGATCCAACAGGTGCCCGGGATGGATTTTGGAGATTTGGGTTTGTCTACTGGTGTGATCATTCCTCGTAAGTTCAAAGCACCATCCTTTACCAAATATGACGGGGCGTCTTGTCCCAAGCTGCACCTCAGGTCTTATGTGCGGAAGATTCAACCGTACTCAGTGGATAAGAATTTGTGGATCCACTTCTTCCAGGAGAGTCTTTCAGGGACTCATCTCGAATGGTTCTATCAGCTGGATGGGACCAAGGTTCGTAACTGGGAGGAGTTGGCTACTGCTTTCTATAAGCAGTATCAGTATAATGCCGACCTTTCCCCTACACGTACCCAACTCCAGGGTATGTCGTTAGGTTCAAGCGAAGGTTTTAAAGAGTACGCTCAGAAGTGGAGGGATCTGGCTGGCAGGGTGCAGCCTCCGTTGACTGACCGGGAGTTGGTAGACATGTTCTTGGGGACCCTATCTGGGCCATTTTTCAACCATCTTATCGGTAACTCATCTGCAGGGTTTACTGATCTTATTCTGACTGGAGAGAGAATTGAGGCTGGGTTGAAGTCTGGTAAGATTCCGAAGGGTGCATCGTCTAGTTCTGAGAAGAAACCCTTCAAGAAGGAGGCCAGTGCTGTATATGGCTCCAGGAGACAAGAGAAATCTGAGCGCCGCCAATCTGTCAGTGCGGTAATGATTGCTAAGCCTGCTGTCGCTCCTCGGCAAACCAATCCTCAAAGGGCTGAAAGACCCCGGAGAGAGTTCACCCATTTGAGCATGACCCTATCCCAGATCTTGCCACAGTTGCTGTCCACCAACCTAGTGACTGTCAGAGAGGCCCCGAAAGTTGTGAACACTGCCTCCCCGAAATACAATCCAAATGCCCGCTGTGCTTATCACTCCGATAGCCCGGGGCATTCCACTGACGACTGTTGGGCCTTAAGGAACAAGCTGCAGGACCTTATTGACGCTAAGGAGGTACAATTTGAGGCATCTGAGAAGCCTAATGTGGTGACAGCTCCCCTGCCTGCTCATGGAGTAAATGCTATCGTGGACGAGGACGAAGTGGACGAAGCTGAGTTTGATAGTTGGATTTACCCGGCAACCGACAGTGGACCTAACAATTGGAGTGCAAAGGACAATCTACCTGTTTCTCTTGTTACTGAGTAATGAATTCCTATGTTTTTGGCATTTGTAATAAACAATAAATTGAACTCTATGGCCCGGTGTCTTACCCGAGGCACCGTTGGCTTCATTTGTGAGGGCATATAAATTGTCATTTCATATATCATGAATAAAAATCTTGGACGTTTTCTCGCATTTCAAATCTTATGCTCCTTTTCTGTCTTTCCTTTCTTTATACATTTCAAAACAGCTGTATTTACACACACTCACTCATACAGGTTCCAATCCACTCTGGATCTCACTGGTAACGACTCTGCTACTGCCAGTTATGACTTTGAAAATCTGATCAACTTAGCCGAAGACGAAGGTGAAGATGATTGCGAAGTGCCTGGCGAGCTTGCAAGACTGTTACTTCAGGAAGATAGGGCAATTCAACCCCACGAAGAGCCAGTGGAAACAATAAACTTGGGTACTGAAGCAGACAGGAAAGAGGTAAAGATTGGTGCCAACCTAGAGCTCAGCGTGAAGCAACGGTTGACTAAGATGATACATGATTATATGGAGATCTTTGCCTGGTCCTACGAAGACATGCCCGGGTTGGATACCGATATTGTGGTCCATCACTTGCCTACTAAGGAAGACTGCCCTCCGGTTAAGCAAAAGGTCCGCCGTATGCGTCCAGAGATGTCTGAGAAGATCAAAGCCGAGGTTATGAAACAGTTTGATGCCGGGTTCCTTGCAGTGACTTCTTACCCTCAGTGGGTTGCTAATGTAGTACCGGTACCAAAGAAGGACGGTAAGGTCAGAATGTGTGTCGATTACAGGGATCTGAACAGGGCCAGCCCCAAAGATGACTTCCCCCTACCTCACATTGACGTCCTTGTTGACAATACAGCTCAGCATAAGGTGTTCTCTTTCATGGATGGCTTTTCAGGTTATAATAAGATCAAGATGGCACCTGAAGACATGGAGAAGACTACCTTTGTTACTCAGTGGGGCACCTTCTGCTACAAGGTCATGCCTTTTGGACTGAAGAACGCTGGGGCAACCTACCAACGTGCCATGGTTGCTTTATTTCATGATATGATCCATCATGAAATAGAGGTGTATGTTGACGACATGATCGCAAGGTCCCAGACTGAGGAAGAGCACCTAGATCATCTGCAGAAATTGTTTGACCGTCTGAAGTTGTACAAGCTGAGGTTGAACCCGAACAAGTGCACCTTCGGGGTGAGATCTGGGAAGTTGCTAGGCTTCGTTGTAAGTGACAAGGGTATTCAAGTGGACCCTATCAAGCTTAAAGCTATTCAAGAGATGCCTGTTCCCAAGACAGAGAAAGAGGTCAGAGGCTTTCCAGGACGCCTGAATTACATTGCTCGATTCATCTCTCACCTGACTGCTACCTGTGAACCAATCTTCAAGCTACTGAAGAAAGATCAGGTAGTACGTTGGAATGATGAATTCCAGGCTTCTTTTGACCTAATCAAGGAGTATCTCCAAGAACCACCCATCCTTATGCCACCGGTTGAAGGGAGACCTCTGATACTATACCTAACAGTGCTCGACAACTCAATGGGGTGTGTGCTGGGGCAGCATGACGAGTCTGGCCAAAAAGAGCATGCCATTTATTACCTTAGCAAAAAGTTTACCGACTGTGAGACCCGATACTCACTGCTTGAGAAAACTTGCTGCGCTTTGGTATGGGCTGCTTGCCGGCTGAGACAGTATATGCTGACTCACACTACCTTGTTGATCTCAAAGATGGATCCTATAAAGTACATATTTGAAAAGCCTGCTCTGTCTGGGAGAATAGCAAGATGGCAAATGATCTTAACGGAATACGACATTCAGTATACAACCCAGAAAGCCATCAAGGGAAGTGTATTGGCAGACCACTTGGCACATCAGGCAGTAGACGACTATCAGTCAATGAAGTTCGAGTTTCCAGACGAAAGCATCATGATAGTGACTGATTGTGAAGTACCTGGACCGGATGAAGGACCTGGGGAAGGATCCCGATGGTCTATGCACTTTGACGGAGCCTCCAATGCTTTGGGTAACAGTATCGGCGTTGTGATCATATCTCCTCAAGGCACTCATACTCCACTCACTGCCCGGTTATGTTTCAACTGTACCAACAACATGGCGGAGTATGAGGCGTGCATCATGGGTCTCCAAGCTGCGATCGACTTAAGGATCAAGTTTCTAAGTGTCTTCGGAGATTCCGCTCTTGTGATCAATCAGATCAAAGGAGAGTGGGATACGAAACATCCGAATCTTATTCCTTACAGAGAATGTGTGTTGACCTTGATCCCCCACTTCACGAAGATAACCTTTGAACACTTCCCGAGAGAGGAGAATCAGCTGGCGGACGCGTTAGCTACAATGTCTTCTATGTTCAAGGTCAAATGGGATAATGAGGCTCCCCGGATCATCATCTGGAAACTGGACGAACCGGCATACTGTTGTGATCTCGAGACTGAATTGGTGACTGAGAAGCCTTGGTACCATGGGGTGAAGAGATACTTGGAAGCTCAGGAGTACCCTGAAGGTGCGTCTGTCAACGATAAAAAGTTTCTGAGAAGATTCGCAGCGAAGTTCTTCCTTAGCAATGGCATCTTGTACAAGCGAAACCATGATTCGACCTTACTGCATTGTGTGGATAAGAATGAAGCAGAAAGGATCATGGAAGAGCTACATGAAGGGACCTTTGGTACACATTCCAGTGGACACACTATGGCGAAGAAGATCCTTCGGGCAGGGTATTTCTGGTCCACAATGGAAGCTGACTGCTACTAACATTCTCGGACATGCCATAAATGCCAGATTTATGCAGACAAAGTGCATGTCCCTCCAGTTCCTCTGAATGTTTTGACTGCGCCTTGGCCGTTTGCAATGTGGGGCATATACATGATCGGTGAGATTAAACCTACGGCATCTAATGGACATCGCTTCATCCTGGTAGCAATCGATTATTTCACGAAGTGGGTTGAAGCAGCCTCCTACGCTACGGTAACCAAGACTGTTGTGGCACGATTCATTCGGCATAACCTGATCTGTCGATATGGCGTCCCAGAAAGGATTATTACTGACAACGGTACCAATCTCAATAACAAGATGATCACTGAGCTCTGCGAGCAGTTTAAGATACAGCACCATAACTCTTCTCCTTACAGACCGAAGATGAATGGGGCTGTAGAAGCAGCAAATAAAAATATCAAGAAAATTGTGCAGAAGATGACAGTGACTTATAAAGATTGGCACGAGATGTTACCGTTCGCTCTCCATGGATACCGTACCTCAGCCAGAACGTCAACCGGGGCAACTCCTTTCTCCTTGGTTTATGGTATGGAGGCAGTCTTACCAATCGAAGTGCAAATACCCTCTCTCCGGATAATGAAGGATGCAAATCTGAATGAAGATGATTGGATCCAGACACGACTTGATCAGTTAAACCTTATCGATGAAAAGAGACTCGCTGCTATCTGTCATGGTCAGACGTATCAGAAACGGATGATCAGGGCATTTAACAAAAAGGTCAGACCACAGGAATATCAAGTTGGGGATCTGGTAATCAAACGAATCATCCTTCCTCAGAGTGATCCAAGGGGCAAATGGACCCCTACATACGAAGGGCCATTTGTGGTTAAGCATGTGTTCTCAGGAGGAGCCATGATTCTAACCAACATGGATGGTGACGACCTTCCTCACCCCGCCAATGCAGACATAGTAAAAAGATACTACGCATAAAAGAGACCCGCTAGGCTGACATGCCTAGGCAAAAATTAGGGCTTCCCGGCGAACCAAAAGGGTTCGGGCAAAATGAAGGGATGAAATGAAAAAAATCTGTACACCCGGCAAGTCGAAAACCTGAAAAGGCGGCTTGGGCAAAAATGGGTATCCTGGTGGACTGAAAACCCGAAAGGGCGGTCTAGGCAAAAGTTAGGGATAAAGCGTAATGCTATGTCTCATTGGATCACTTTGCATCCAGAATCTGGTATCTGCATCAAGGTCAGACGGCATCGATCAGTCAGCTTCATCTTCAACCAAGGTCATCAAGTGATGAGACACTCGGATATATAACGGCAATAGCAGAGTTGAAACCCAATGGGATCATTCATTTCACACAACTGTTTTATTTTCTTTTGTACAATTTGTATAAACTCTTTTGTTCGGGGGCGTTCTCTTACTAGGACATCAGCCTCTTGTACATAAACGCCTATTTACAGGCAAACTCGAAATTAATACAAATATATCTTTCAGTTAAAATTGCCCATTGTTTTTCCTTTTTCTGTTTTGTTTTGCGAAGAACGTCCAAGGTTCAATTTGTGATATATGCATTGACAATAATTTGCTAACTCATAAATATTTGCATACGAAACAAGGGATTAATTACAGGTAACATTAGAAACAGGGGCAATAAAGAGTTGTCTAAGCAATCTAATTGTTCTATCCTCCCAGGTACCAAGGTAGGTTCAGCTAAAGAACACAACCAGATATCTCAATTCCCCAGAGAGTGATCCAGCAAGCAGTATACTCTCCTCAAGCCAAGCTATATTGTCAAACTTAAGGAAGTTGGGTATCCTACCGCAGATCTCAACATTCCCCAACAGTATATATGCATTCTTAACAAGCATCCCCGACAGTCTTGGTCTAAAGATTGTTCCCCGGCGGTATATCAAACATTCATTGGAGTCACTTCCCCGATACGGTTCAATACTTCCCCAAGAGAGTCCAATCTAATTCCCCAGGAAAGTTGGAATCCATCTCCCCAAGCAGTAAGCTTGTCCCCAGTAGATTCTGGAAGCTCATCCCTCGCAGAACACGAACGCGTCGCCCGGGTTTATTCAAAGAGTTATTTCCTTACCAGGATATAACTGGGTTATCCTCAGCCAAAAGCAACGGAAAGAGCGTCCTCGACGAAGTCTTCTTATCCCCAGCGAAGTCTATCAACACTTCCAACACAACAATGGTATCCCCAACAAGTTATTATCAACAACTCAACAAAGTACCTCTCTCCCCACAGAGTATTGCCTCCCAGCAAGATCGCTAGAGTACTTTTCTCCCTGTAGAGTAATCCATTCGCCAAGTGTATCACCCAACGGAGTTATCTTCTCCTACCGGTATTCTTGCAACTATCCCCAGCGGAAGCAAAAGCTATGCTTCAATATCAGCCCAGGATATTACTTCCCGACACCCGTCAAGGATTTACTTTCCTAAACGACAAACATACATTCGTAAACATCACATACATCATTATAACATGCATATACGCATCATATCTTACAGATCTCATTTATGTTGAGAATATCATTGCTTGATCCATATCATGCATTGCATATGACTGACTTTTACCTTTCAGGAAAGATCCAGTTGAGTTCTCAGCTATATTCAAGACCTTGACCGGTTCAGTTAAATCGACCCTAAGATTTTTCTGTTTCTTATCCAGTCCAAGGCCTTCTCTGGTTCAGTCAGATCGACCCTAAGATCTCCCTGTTTCTTATCCAGTTGAAGAAATTTCAAGACCTAGACCGATTCAATTAATCGACCCTAAGATTTTCTGTTTCTTATCCAGTCAAAGGCCTTCTCTAGTCCAGTTAAATCGACCCCTAACAGATTTTTCTGATAAAGACTCAGCAGAAGTTATCCAAGATTCTCTCAATGATTGCTGTTGAGGTTGTAGTCGCCTATGGTTCTCTCCCCGATACTGCGGAGGTAGTAATCATCCCCAAATTCACTCAGCGTTACTGTTGAAGTCGAAGTCGTCCAAGATTCTCTCAATGATTGCTGTTGAGGTTGTAGTCGCCTATGGTTCTCTCCCCGATACTGTGGAGGTAGTAATCATCCCCAGATTCGCTCAGCGTTACTGTTGAAGTCGAAGTCGCCCAAGATTCTCTCAGTGATTACTGTTGAGGTTGTAGTCGCCTATGGTTCTCTCCCCGATACTGCGGAGGTAGTAATCATCCACAGATTCGCTCAGCGTTACTGTTGAAGTGAAGTCGTCCAAGATTCTCTCAGTGATTGCTGTTGAGGTTGTAGTCGCCTATGGTTCTCTCCCCGATACTGCGGAGGTAGTAATCATCCCCAGATTCACTCAGCGTTACTGTTGAAGTTGAAGTCGTCCAAGATTCTCTCAATGATTGCTGTTGAGGTTGTAGTCGCCTATGGTTCTCTCCCCGATACTGTGGAGGTAGTAATCATCCCAAGATTCTCTCAATGATTGCTGTTGAGGTTGAAGTCGTCCAAGGTTCTCTCAGCGTTCCTGTTGAGGTAGTAATCGCCCAAGGTTCTCTCACCGTTCCTGTTGAGGTAGTAACCATCCATGGTTCATTCATCACCGTTTGAAGCTCCAGATCCAGCTCCTGTAACCAGTCAGGACACATCTATACACAAGAATTTGAAGACCAGCTCCTGTAACAGGTCAGGTAATCATTTTTTCTTTTGCAGGTACGCAAGTTCTCGCTAAGGAATCTCTTACGCGATCAACACCCAGATGGCATCTATAAGCCCATCCACCTTCCATCATCTCTTAGCATGGCATCTATAAGCCCATCATCCTATCCATCAATCTCCAAATGGCATCTGTAAGCCCATTCTCCATCACACTGCTACTATGTGAGCGCAAATTTCTGGGCACTCTAGTGTTCAATCATCTTCCACCTTCGGATTACGAAAGGCACGTCAGCCAATCTGCATCCTCAGGTCTAAGAAGATTGAACAAGGGCAACTGTTGTACCCCAAAATTTGCCCTCCCATATTCTTCATGAATTGCAAAGAGCATGCTTCAAAACATCTCCAAGGGTTGCACAGTTCAAGGGCCTCCAAACAGTCAAAGATTAGGGTTTTGGTTCTGATAAAGAAATTGAAGTTTCCAAGGGTCCAATCAAGTCCCACATTCCTACAAACATGGTCAAGCATCCTCATACCAAGTTTCAAGACTTACAGCACAAAATTGCACAGTCAAAAACCCTAATTGCACTACAGTCAACTGCAGGGGCAAAATGGTCATTTGACAGTCAAAAGTTCAAATTTTTGGTCAACATCTAATTTTGAAGCCACAAACATCATTTGATCAATGCTTGATCATGATTCTCAAAGCTTGGCTCAAAAAGTCTCAAGATGCAAAAGTTTCCATATTTGGACAGTTGAAAAAGTCAACTGTAACTTGACCAGGGCATAACTTTCACATGGATTATCAGAAAAATTCCATCCAAATCTCATTTAGAAGGGAAAGACATTTACTACAACTCCTCTTCACACTTTAAGTCCAAGAAATGCTCTCACAAAAAGTTATCAATTTCAACATTATAGGTCATTTTCAAAAGTCAACAAAAAGGGACTTTAAGTCAAAGGCCATAACTTGAGATTGGTAAATCAATATGACATGGGACCAAAGGCATTGGTTAGAGGACTCAAAGAACTTTCCAAAATGTCCAAGAACATGAGCAAAGATTAAAAATTGAGCAAGCTATGCCTTGTGGAAGTTGGGAAATTGTTGGAAATTTTGAAAAGTCAACATTGCTTCAAATGACCTAAAAATGCTAATGGGCCTCTTTTTCTTCCACAAATCATTATCCAAGACATGTGCACGACCATTTGGACCAAAGGGAAGTTTTTTATCATTTTTATTTATTTATTTGGATTTTTAATTATTAATAATTCATTTAATTAAAATAAATAGGTGAAAAATACTAAACCTAATTTTCTAAATCTTTCTGTGCATGGAATAGGCTTAAGATTTCGTGTATGATCAGATTTGGAAGGAATTATGGTGATTGGATATGATTGAGACCAAATATGCTTGAAAAAGATTGGAAAATTATGGCATAAAAATCAAAGATTGATTCCTTCAATTCATGGATTCTTTGGACAAAAAAACCAACCCTAATCATTCACATGTATATATTGGTGCTAACCCTAATGCATATCACCGCCCAGCTGCGCAAGAACATCATCATCACTTTTGCATTTTTTGAAAAAACTCAAATACTGAAAACCACCTTGCAGGGCTTTTCAAGATCAAATAACCACTCCATTAGCTTGCCAAGGTTACCAGGAGACGATTCCAATCAAGAACTTGGTCCCATACTCAAGGAGGTGGTATATCTGAGTCAAGCTTTGCACGAAAAATTCCATAATCGAATCATGAATCTCATGCATTTTTCATGTGTTTTCTTTATTGATTTATATTGAGTGATTGATTCTAAAGCTAACTGCGTATTTTAATTGAGTTTTTGTGCCAAATTGGAGATTTCACCATTGATACAGGCTAGGGTTCTTTGAGTTCTAAATTGGGCGTTTCTAAAAGCTGTAAAATTGGGACACCATAATACCATGAATGAACTCAGCGTGCTTGGACGAAAACAAAACACCCATCGCGCCTAATTTATATGGGCATATGTGCTATTCGCTATTTTGGAAACAAGCATGTTTTGGGGGGGTTCAAAACCCCCGCTAACCACCTTTTATATTTCAGGAAAAAGAGCCAGACGAAGAAGATGATGAAGTGTCAAAGCATGATAGGGTGATTTGAATTTTCGCGCTGAATTTATTCACTAACCATTGTCTTGTTTCATATTATTTATTGGTTACCACATATACAAAGCGCACTAAGAGCTCCAGTGGTAGGCGTGTCCATTGGTAATCCACAGGACCTGGGTTCGATCCCAGGTCCCCCTCCCTTTCCTTATATTTTTCCCTTAACCATATTCTTGTGTAGTTTCCGTCCAAGAAGTCCACCATGCAACTTACCATCCAGCTTGCCACGCATATGCTAAGACCAATCCAAGGGGCACGGTTTGAAGACCATCATGGACACAAGTCAAAGATGCCACATGCTAACGTCAGAGTCAAATGAGGCCATAGACAAATGGGCCTAAATTACTAAGCAAAACCTCCAATATTGGGGACAGACCCCCCCTAGGTTTGCAATTTCTTTTATATATTTTCCATTTTTTTTATTTGATTCAACTATTTCTTTTTTAATTAATTTCTTTAATTTAATATTTTCTTAAAAAACATAAAGACAATATAAAAATCAGAAAAGAGACAAAAAATGAATATTTTTATTTAATGTTATTTTTTGTAAATAAACATCATTAATTGATTTTAGTTTTAATTTAGGTTTAAATCTTAATATTTTTCTAATAAACTTAAAATTGGTAGAATTAGGGTTTTAATTAATTTTTATCCTTTTCCTTTTCTTATCACTAATAATTAATTATTTATTTTCATAAAATCAAATTGTCATTAATTAATTAATTTAATTTTAGGTTTAAATTTTAATAGGTTTTTCTTAATAAATAAAAGTTTTAGAATTAGGGTTAATTAGTTAATTTCATTTAATTCTCATTAAAAAACCATAAATACGAAAACCTCAAAAATAATTTCTCTTTTTTATTTTAATTAAATTAATTTGTAAATAATAATTTAATTTCATTAAAAAGGGTCCAACGCCCTCGCTTTCAATTTCAATTCAATTCGCGCATTTTATTTTACTTCTTTTAAATATTTATGTAATTCTCCCAAAGCCGTATGATATTTATCTTTCGCACTTTAATTCTTTATTGTTCTGTCAAATCGGGTCCTGGAAATTTTGGCGATGTGGACCCGCGCCTTTGTAATAGCTTAGAACTTTTCAATTCCCGCAACTTTTAACTGCTAATAAAATGCATGCAAGAATGAATGATTAAATAAAAACAAACGCATAGATCACTTTGACATGAACAAGACAAAATAATTGAACATGACACACAAATCACACACCACCCCTAGGGTACGTCTCACTGTTGCCTTGCCTCGAAAGGTGATCGTCGAGTAGAGGATGTCTTAGTAAGTCCTCATGATCCGGGAACCTGGCATGAGGGTAGCTTCTAAGGTGTCTTCCTATTGCTCCGGTGATCACCATGTCCCGAACCTCGAATTGACCCGAACAACTCCAATAGTGGTGCTACCTACCTCTCAATGGTGGGATGGCACTACTTTAAAGGACATTTACACAGACGGATTCCTTAGGGTAGGTAGACGACTCTAGATACTTGCTCTAAATTTCAAAACAAAAATTCAAAAATACTTTTCATACCAACACCTTTTCAAAAAGCTTTCGAAAGCATTTTTTCAAACACTCTTGAGGACCGATACAAGAGTCAAACTAGAATTTTCAAAGAAACTTTTTAAAACCCACAATTGAAAAGCAAACAAACCATTTTTGAAAACACAATGAGCAAGTATCTAAGAGCCCATGGATAACCATGGATAGAAAGGGTGCTAACACCTTCCCTTTCTATAATCTACCTCCCGGACCGAGATCGATCTCTATAAGGAATTTTTCTGTGCTTTTGTCCTTTCCATTTGGAGAAAATAAAAGACGGTGACGACTCTTGCTTCCGCGACATTTCGCGAACCAGCGTTAAACAGTCAGTTCCAGATCCACCGATCACACATGACATGATGCATAAAGAGATAGAAGTGTATGTAGATGACATGATTGCCAAATCACAAGCTGAGGAAGATCATTTGGAACATTTATTGAAGTTATTCCAGCATTTGAGAAAGTATAAACTCCGTCTGAATCCCAACAAGTGCACTTTTGGTGTTCGTTCTAGGAGACTTCTGGGTTTCATTGTCAGTCAGAAAGGTATTGAGGTAGATCCTGATAAAGTCAAAGCTATTCGGGAAATGCCCGCACCCAAGACGGAAAAACAAGTAAGAGGATTCCTTGGGAGACTGAATTATATTTCTAGATTTATATCTCATATGACTGCTACCTGTGGGCCGATTTTCAAGCTTCTCCGAAAGAACCAAGGATGTGTGTGGACAGAAGATTGTCAGAGAGCTTTTGATAGCATCAAAGAATATTTGCTTGAACCTCCCATATTGATTCCTCCAGTGGAAGGAAGACCTTTGATTATGTACCTGACTATATTGGAAGATTCCATGGGATGTGTGCTTGGTCAACAAGATGAGACTGGAAGAAAGGAACATGCCGTATATTATCTGAGTAAGAAATTCACAGACTGTGAGTCTCGATACTCATTGCTTGAGAAAACCTGTTGTGCTTTAGCTTGGGCTGCTCGCCGTCCGCGCCAGTATATGATTAACCACACCACTTGGTTGGTCTCCAAAATGGATCTGATCAAGTATATCTTTGAGAAACTCGCCTTATCTAGAAGAATAGCCCATTGGCAGATGTTGTTATCCGAATATGACATTGAGTATCACACTCAAAAAGCAATCAAAGGGAGTATTTTAGCCGACCATTTGGCTCATCAACCAATCGACGATTATCAATCCATCAAGTTTGATTTCCCAGATGAAGATGTTATGTACTTGAAAGCTAAAGATTGTGAAGAGCCGTTACCCGAAGAAGGACCTGATCCCGAATCCCATTGGGGTTTAATATTCGACAGAGCTGTGAACTCTTATGGAAATGGAATTGGGGCAATCATCGTCACTCCCCGAGGTACTCATATCCCGTTCACGGCGAGATTGAAGTTTGACTGCATGAACAACATGGCTGAATATGAGGCATGTATTATGGGTATCGAAGAAGCAGTGGATCTAAGGATTAAGATTCTTGATATTTACGGAGATTCGGCATTGGTAATTAATCAAATCAAAGGAGAATGGGAGACTCGTCATCCTGGTTTGATCCCTTACAGAGATTATGCTAGAAGATTGTTAACTTTCTTCAACAAAGTGGAATTACATCATATCCCTAGAGATGAAAACCAAATGGCTGATGCTTTAGCTACGTTGTCTTCAATGTTTCAAGTGAATGGTTGGAACGATGTGCCTACAATCCGGGTTATGCGCCTCGATAGACCTGCTCATGTGTTCTCAGTAGAAGAGGTTACCGATGACAAACCGTGGTTCTATGACATTAAACATGTTCTTCAAACTCAAGAGTACCCGCCTGGGGCATCCAATAAAGATAGGAAGACGTTGAGGAGATTAGCAAGCAGTTTCTTCCTCAATGAAGAAGTTTTGTATAAGAGGAATTACGACATGGTTTTGCTCAGATGTGTAGACAGACATGAAGCAGATATGCTGATGCAAGAAGTACATGAAGGATCCTTTGGCACACATGCCAACGGACATGCAATGGCTAAAAAGATGTTGAGAGCTGGTTACTATTGGATGACAATGGAATCTGATTGCTGCAAATATGTGAAGAAATGTCATAAATGCCAGATTTATGCGGACAAGATGCACGTGCCACCGACTCTCCTCAACGTTATCTCTTCACCTTGGCCTTTCTCTATGTGGGGCATTGATATGATTGGAATGATTGAACCCAAAGCTTCAAATGGTCATCGTTTCATCTTGGTAGCGATCGATTATTTTACTAAATGGGTGGAAGCAGCATGTTATGCTAATGTAACCAGACAGGTGGTAGTTAGGTTTATCAAGAATCAGATCATTTGTCGATACGGTATCCCGAGCAAGATCATCACTGATAATGGTTCGAATTTGAATAACAAGATGATGAGAGAGCTTTGTGAGGAGTTCAAAATCGAACATCATAATTCTTCTCCTTACAGACCGAAGATGAATGGGGCAGTCGAAGCTGCTAATAAGAATATCAAAAAGATTGTCCAGAAGATGGTGGTAACTTATAAAGATTGGCATGAAATGCTTCCGTTTGCTCTGCATGGATACCGTACTTCAGTTCGAACTTCAACAGGCGCAACCCCGTTTTCCCTAGTTTATGGTATGGAAGCAGTACTCCCCGTGGAGGTTGAGATTCCGTCTATGAGAGTGTTGATGGAAGCTAAACTTTCTGAGGCCGAATGGTGTCAAAGTAGATATGATCAGTTGAATTTAATTGAAGAAAAGAGATTGACAGCATTGTGTCACGGTCAATTATATCAGCAGAGAATGAAGAAGGCTTTTGATAAGAAGGTTCGACCACGCGAGTTCAGAGAAGGTGACCTTGTGCTCAAGAAGATATTATCTTTCCAACCTGATTCTAGGGGCAAGTGGGCTCCGAATTATGAAGGACCGTATGTCGTTAAGAAGGTTTTCTCTGGAGGTGCTTTGATTCTCACCAATATGGACGGTGAAGAGCTCCCGCGCTCCATGAACGCCGATGCAGTCAAGAAGTATTTCGCTTAGGTTTGAGTTGACAGTTTGCTAAGTTGAAAACCCGAAAGGGCGGCTTAGGAAAGCTTTTGGTCAGACCAGTCTTGGCATTTGAACACATTTCGGAATTCGAAGTTGTTAGGGAGAATAGTGATCATTGTTTTTGTGTAACCTTTTTCTTTCATGTACTATTTCCCAAACTTTTGTAAACCGTTGGAGTCGCGTTGTTAGCGAACTACCATCTTATTAATGAAATTTGAGCATTTACCCTTTGTGGGCAAAATTTTAATTTTTACGGAAATATTTGAAACAAAGTTATTTAAAGTATTCTTATTTTTAAAAAAAAAATGTGTCGTGAATAATGAAAGGAATATTAACAGTTGTTCCGAGGATGGTCAAGCCATGAAATGCAAAACAATACAGTAGCTTATCCTTGCATGATGAACATGTTTTATTTCAAAATCGTCATGAGGTGTTGGTTGTGTTAAACTTGCGTTTCTCGCGGTACTAAGTTTGGTGACTCCCCAGTTGTTCCAGTTAAGCGTTGTTTTGGCTACCTTTATTTGGGCGATTTCTGAAGTGTGGTACGCTTTGTCTCATGCCAGTGGTCTATTGGTATTAGAAGATTGGATTTGAATACTTTTCTCCTCAGAAGACTTGAACCTTGTGGCGTGTTACGCTCTGACGTTGCTTTGGGGTTCCAGTTCCAGTTATTTTCCGTCTTTTTAAGATCGGCCGAGTATCTATTATGTCGTGACATCTTATTGTCTTCAAGTTATTCCATCTGTTCGTTTTGTCAGCATAACATTCATTTACTCATTTACACTTACATCAGTATGCATATTCACATTTGCCGTTGATTTTGGGTTGTTTTACTTTGTTTTAATACAATGTACACGTTCTTTCCAACTAGAAGGTTAGCTTAGGCAGAAAATGTGCTTCCTTTCTAAATTCCCCAACTGAGCTAATCCTCGTGGATGATTTTTGATTTAGCCTACCTTGTCCATTTCTGGATAGGATGAATCCCCAATCAAGTTACTTTCTCATTGGGTGGAGTCTTGTTTGACTGTTTCCTTTCTGGTTTATTCCTGGAGGGAGTTGTTGTCTCTTGCATAGGCTATCTCATGATTTTTCCCAGTGAAGTCGCGACCTAGATGAATGGTGCATTTATTTTGCACCTTTAAGTATGTGATCTCCTCGGGAAGGATTGATTCATGGTTCTCTTTGACGAAGATTTTATTCTCTGCCAATATCATCGCAATTTCCTTCTGAATTATTTTTGGAAAACGACAAGCGGCGGTCTCTTCATGAGCAACTTGTACGTTATAGACATCGTTGGAAAACGGCAAGCGGCGGTCTCCTCATGAGCAACTTGTACGTTATTATTATTTTGGAAAACGGCAAGTGGCAGTCTCTTCATGAGCAACTTGTACGTTATAGACATCGTTGGAAAACGGCAAGTGGCGGTCTCTTCATGAGCAACTTGTACGTTATAGACATCGTTGGAAAACGGCAAGCGGCGGTCTCTTCATGAGCAACTTGTGCGTTATTATTATTTTGGAAAACGGCAAGCGGCGGTCTCTTCATGAGCAACTTGTACGTTATTATTTTGGAAAACGACAAGCGGCGGTCTCTTCATGAGCAACTTGTACGTTATTATTTTTCTGGAAGACAACAAGTGGCAGCTTCTTTATTTGAGCAGCTTGTATGTCATAGTATTTTTGGAAGACAGCAAGTGGCAGCTTCTTTATTTGAACAGCTTGTATGTTATTGACATCCCTGGACGACAGCGAGTGGCAGCTTCTTTATTTGAGCAGCTTGTATGTCATAGTATTTTTGGAAGACAGCAAGTGGCGGCTTCTTTATTTGAGGCAACTTGCGTATCTACAATCTTATTATTATTTCAGCATTAATGAGTATATCTCCGGAAATCTCGCAGAAAAGTTTGTTATGAATCTTTACCTTCAGAACTCGGTAATCTGTCGCCAGCAAATTTGATACTCTCTGTCTATCTTTGACCTTGAGTTGTGAGCTCACTGGTATTTTTGGGTCAATAATCTGTTTTTATGGCCTATGCAAGATACCTTCTTTGTTAGGGTCAGAGTCCGTATTCGCTTAAATTTTTATTCGCCGTCAAGAGTCTATTACTTGAAGTCGATGGTTTATTTCCCCAGTATTGTATAATCCTTGTCCCTGTGTTTTGTTGGTGTTTGATTTCTCCAGCATTGTCTTGTTTCATACAATATCTTTCTTTGTGAATTCAATCACTACATTCATATCAAACATAATGGCGGTATCTTAGGGCAAAAATTTGCGTATTATGTATTTAAGTACCTTCAATCTCGTCGAGACGAAGATTTTAATCTTCATATCTCCGGATAGAAGAAACTTAAATAGGGATAGCTGTTGTACCCCAAATTTTGACCTAAGATACCATCTCCCATCTGCATCATTACATTGCAGGTGTTTTGACCTATCTTTATCAATTTTCAAAGCAGATTTTAAATTCATAACTTTTTCAAGTCAAGAGCTGTTTATTTTTGAAACGCTAAATTTATTAATTGATCAATGCTAAAACAATGTTTATTTAATTATTTATTATTCTGAATTTAAATAGTTGAAATTTTATTTTCAGTTATTATAATTTAGAAGAATTATAAATAATGAAGTAAATAATTGAAGAGAAGTTAACTGATCAATGATGTTTATTTAATTATTTATTATTCTGAATTTAAATAATTGGAATTTATTTTCAGTTATTATATAATTTAAAGAATTATAAATGATAAGGTAAATAATTGCAAAGAAGAAAAGAATTAACTGGTAAAATATTGGAGTTTTATTCATTTTATTCTAATTGTTACAATTGTTGTTTAAATACCGTATTTATTTACAACGTATTTACAATGATAATTTTTACAATGTTTAAAGTGAAATAAAAGCTATCCTAATTTTTTTCTAAGTTCTAAATCTTCATCTTCTATCCAATACTTCTTTGATGCTCATTTGATTTTACCTGCAAAGAATTAAAAGAAAAGTCAGAAATAGATATAATTAAAAGCAGACGACTAATTTAGCGTTCATCATTAAAAGCAAACGGCTGGAATCAGTTTTTTACCCTCTTTGCAAATCACGGGATTTCTCCCGGTTCACAAAAAGGGATGTTTATTTATTGATAAATATGAATGCACAAGTTAAAAATATGCACAAATTCAATTTTGCCAAAACCAACTGCATATTTCAAAATAAACTGCATATTTCAAATAAAATGCATAGTTCAACAGCATATGCAAATAACCAAGTCAAAGTTACATTTTCAAAGCCAAAGTCCAACGTAAACTACCCAATGTATGGGAAGAGGTCAAAAACACAAGGCTCCATACTGTACAATGCAGATGGCAAAGAGAAACATGTACAGATTAAAACCAAATATGCAAGAAATGTTCCTAATTTCATCATTTTCCAGCTTTGCTTTTTCAAAACACAAAGTACATTTAACATTTTAACGTTTCAACTGTACTAAGGAGAGAGAAGAGAGAAAGAGTGTGGGTTTACAGGTTTTGGCCTTAGGCAGAAAAGGGATATAAAACAAAACTGCAATAATACAGTAAAAAAGGAAGTATAGAAAAGGATATAGGCAAACTGAATGGAACAGTAGAGTGCAGAGGTATCAAAGGAAAATAGTTAAATATACAAAACATGAGCCATCAAAAAAGAGGCCAGCAAATTGTTATTATAACAACAAACCCTTCAAGAAAAGTAGGGAGTGCATAACCTGTTGGAAGCCAAAAAACAAAAACTGTCAAACAAATACAAAACGAATTCTCAAGGTCTCAAAGCAAAAAACCTCAAGAACCTGCTGTCTCAAGACCAAAACCAATAACCATGGCCTAAAAAACCAGTATAACCTGCTGTCTCAAGCCAAAAACTAGAACCTGTAACACAAAAGGCCAGACCCTTAACCATGTCAAGCCTGTCCAGCTCTAAAGCCTAAGCCATAGAAACCATAACCAGTAAACACGACTTGTTAAGCCATGCCAAACCTGAAACGAGTTTCACCAACACAAAAGCCAGTAAAACCTTAAGCCTTTCAAACCATAACCTATTCAACCTGTTTTCAGGCCTAAAACCCTCATACCTGCCTAAACATCCAAGGCCAAAACTTGTACCAGATACCTGCCTGAAGCCTTTAAACCGATACCAACATACCAGCCATACACGCCCAAAGCCAAAAACCAGAATACCACAACAACACAAACTTTAAAAACCAATGTCCAAACCCATCAAGCCTCAGAAATATTCCATCATAGGCCAATAAAAAAAAAGCAACAGAAGCACAGCAAAGAAGAAGAAGAAAAGAAGTGTCTTAACCAAGCACAGAAGGGGCAAGTATTCGAAGGCAATAGTCAAGCATACAACGAGGCAATAGGAGAAGAGGAGATAAAGAAGCAAAGTAGTGTGCATAGGCAAAGGCAAGGTCAACAGAAGAAGAAGAAAAATATCACATAAGGTTCTCAGGCCAAATCATCATCAAACCACGAATCAAAGGGACAAAGAAACACAAACCACGAATCCAAGCGGGCTAGCTTCAGCGTCACTGCCCCCCTCGCCGGCAAGCCTCCGGAACGCCTCTTCCTCCTCCTTCATAAAGGTAGCTATGCTTTTTCTTTTTCCTTTCGACCATCTCAACAGGAACCACATGTAAAAAATAGGGTCAGAATCAAAATGGATGTAGATCATAAACATGCAAAAATCATAAAAAACCCCAAAGAGATAAAAACGGAAGTTAACCTTTGAACTATCGCGTGCTTCATCGTGGGAAGGAGAACACAGAAGTAGTGTTGGTGGCTCGGGAAAGGGAAGTTCAGAAGCGGGCATGAGAGCAACGAAGAAGACGAACGAAGAAGAACGCGTGAACGAAGGGTAGCGGCGATGTACCCTTTGCTAACCCTAACTTAAGTAAAACAAAAAACCTGTTGACCCTAAACATTGTGAGATAATTGGCTCAACCCGTTTCCCTTAACCAAAAACCCAACGAGTCCCATTATAACACCCCCCATTTTTCTGTTTGTTTTTGATTGGGCCCTTTAAAAACCCTTTAGCCCATGCAATGGTTCATTGTCTATCCCCTTTATTTTTTTTGATACCTCTCCTTCTATTTACTTTCTATTAGCTTTTTTTTAAAATGTTATTAATTTAGTTAATTAGTAGGTTTAATCAAATAGAGGTGTAATTTAATTAGATAATTTTAATAATTTGACCAATTTTTTATTAGTTTAAGTTTAGGATTAATCTAGTAATTTTAGTATTATTTTAATTAAATTTAAATTAATAACTTTTAAAGTTTTAATTTAGTTTAGAATTATTTAATAAATCTTAAAATAATACTTTATATTAATACAAAAAAAATACATATAAAAATAACTTAAAATTAAAAACATTTTATTTTCTTTAATTAATTCTCTTGCTTTGTACATATTAAATAAAAAAATATAAAAAATAATTTAGTCTGTTATTTAATCATTGTTGTGGTTATATATCACTTAGCTACTTAATCATTATCTGCATAATTTTCTGTTTAATTATTTCATCTTTACTTGGTTATTCCGTTTACGTCTAAATCCAAGAGAAAAATGATTAAACTTGTTGACTTCATGTCCTCAAATCCAATCACGCGAATATCTTCATTTCATTAAAACTTAAGATAATTTTTCCCCAAATATTCAATATTTTCAAAACTCATACCTTTTAAGTCAAAACTTCGACATTAGGTCGTCGTACCTTCAAAAACCCGTCCGTACCCCTTTTCGGCCAAAACAATTTATTTTTAATCAAACGAACATTTTAATAAACAGATATTTCAAAAGGTTCCTATAGAGTACTATAGATACATTGGGTGCTAATACCTTCCCACTGTATAACCAACCCCCGAACCATAGACCTCTTTTCAAAACGCCTTGTATTTTCATTACTTTTAAAAGTATTATTTTACATTGCATACTTTAGGGTTTTATTTCGCTCTTTCCCCTTTTCCCTTGGAAATAATAAAGCGCGGTGGCGAATCTTGCTTTTGTGAGACGAATTAATCAATAATTCGATCTCTGATTTACCCCGCTACATTTTTTTATCGCTACAGTAGTCCCTCGATGACCCTTTCGATGTTGCCTTCGGTAAACGATCTAGTCCCTTAAAAATTGCTAAAGCATCTCTACGAGTTTCCTTCTATAACTGTATGATGACACACGCCTGTCCCTTCACATCCAATGATGGGACTTCCTACTAACTAATGATAGGATGGTATTATATAAAGGAGGAGGAAAAGAACAATAAAGACTTTGAGTAGGTAGATCATTCGTAATCACTTGCTCACAAGCATTTCAAAACAAAAACATCTTTTCACAAACACTTTCTCAAAATATTTTCAAACAAACACTTTGTATGCATTCTCGAGGATTAATACGAGAATCATTACAAAGTTTCCTTACTATGGGCATTTTCAAAATATTTCAAAACACACAACACAAAGCATTTTCAAAAAGTGAGCTAGTGATTAAGAACCCATAGATAACTACGGATGAAAAGGGTGCTAACACCTTCCTTATTCATAACCTACCCCCCGAACTCAAAAATCTAAAAGGTCTTTCCTGTTTTTTTCACCCTTTCCTTATTGGATAAAAGAAAAGTCGGTGGTGACTCTAGCTATCCGCAACATTTTCAATAAAACACAAAACCAAGTTAGTTCTCCCACCGTATCATAGAACTGGCGACTCTGCTGGGGACGTAATAAAATAGGGGTTACCTTTAGAGTTAGATCACTTTACTTACTTTGCATGCTTTGTCTGCTTTATCTTTAATTGGGTTGCTTAGGTTTACTTTCTTGCAAAGATTCTATACCCGAATCTGGGGATACCTTAGGTAAGTAGCAATAGATCATGGAAACTGTAGGGCGTATACCGATATGATTGAAGTGATGGCTATGTTAGTGCGACACATTGGTTGGTATTGGTGTCCCTCGAGTCAGTCGGGGAGAATACTAGGCTGCCGCGTGGTGTCATAAGCATTAACTGACCTTTAGAACCTTAATTGACCTAACTTAGCCATTAGAAGGTAGTGAGATAGCCGACTTTGGTGCAGTTTGAAGTTGGTTGATACTTAGTGTTATGCTCATTGAGATTCGACTCCCGGGTTTTGTTCGATGGCAAGTTAATTTCCGTGCTAAACGAAACCTATGGGAAAAATTAGTGATATTGAGATCCCTAGAACCCAGTTACTACTTTAGGACAGGTTGAGCCAACTGAACTTCAAGAGGGTACTTACCTACGAACCACATGTAAGCCTTAAACCTAAGACTCTTGTGTGCTTTGTTTGTGTTTGTTATATGTTCAAACATGATATTATAATATCATGACATTATGCCATTTCATTTTCACTGGTCATTTCAAGGATCTCAATGGTTTGTGATGCAGGTTTATCATGAAACCAATGTCTAGCACGGGGCAAGGGGATTTATTTTCCACTAACTAAATGCCGCCAAAGATCAAAGTACTTTCTTTTGAGTCAAAGGCTAGGACCCACTCGACATGGTGAGCTTGATTCTCATAGAAGGACATCCAAAAAATCAAAGTTCTTCAGGTCAAAGCTGTAGCCAGACCCAATTTCTAACATTTTATTTTTATTTATCCCATGAGATCCTTGAAAACATTGCATCCACATATCATACATGTCATTACATAACAGGTATTTCCCTAAGACATGCTTTCTCATCTTATTGTTGTTTATTTCAGTAAAAGATGGATCTCAGACAAACCATGAAAGTCCTTCAAGCTCAAAATGCCCAATTCCAAGAGATGCCCCTGAACTTAGCCAAGGGGAAGCAAGAACTGATAGAGCTCTTCTCCAAGAAGAAAAAGACTAGAAAACCAGTAGCCATTCTCAACATGAGAAGAAGGTTCAAAGGTCCTCCCAAACAAGCTTAGAACTGTGTTAGTTCCTCTGATGAAGTTAACAATCAGGGTGAGAAGATAAGAGTGTGAAGGCTGAGAGAGGTAGCAAACTTGGTTCTAGCCAAGATTCTGATGAAGATTACTCTACTGAACATTATCCTCCCGCTGATGAGAGATACAAGCAGCTGGAAGATCAAGCCTTTATCGTTTGTTTCTTAAACCGTGAACCATGCCACGTTATAACCCTTAAAAGTCCTAGCTGAAGCATGGGTTAGTTCGAAATCATACTGTTACAAAAGGTATCCTGACTCCTTTAGGGCTTGCTGTAAATCCTGAGTTGACGTCACATTTTACAAAATTTTCCTATCTTACTGAAAAATGCATTTTCAAAAACTTCAAGACAAACATAAGCTTTGCATTCTTAAAATAACATTGTTTGCATATGACTATTTGTTCAAATAGCAGAGAAATACGCACGACGAATATCTAGTGAACAAAAAACCTTCTCAATAAAAAGGATCACCTCAAGTGGAAAAACACTTCCAACCAAGGGGCACGACATGATCATTGTCCATCATCTGGGGCAGTCAAGTCAAGATTCAGAGAATCTCTCAAAGATGCCAAATAGCCAGGGGCAAATCTCCATCTGAGTCACTTGGGGCATTAGACATGGATTCCCGCAACAAATCTTGCATGATCAAACAAACATCTTCTGGTAGTATGGCAACACGACACTACTGACAGTGACAACTCCCTACGCTCTGAGAGCATGAACATGGTCAGAAAATACCGCGCATGAACAAAGACTCGCTAGGTTGACTGGCCTAGGAAAAAATAAGGGCTTCCCGGTGAACCAAAAGGGTTCAGGCAAAAATTAGGGATAAAAACAACAAAGATATGTACACCCGGCAAGTCGAAAAACCGAAAGGGCCGCTTGGGCAAAAAAGGGTATCCCGGTGGATTGAAAATCTGAAAAGACGGTCCAAGCAAAATTAGGGATCAAAGCGTACGACTATGTCCCGTCATCTTGTCACTTGCCTACCAGAAGAAGACTGATCATGTCGATCGAAAGTTACCAAAAACCTCATAATTTAGGATAACACTCGATCCACAAGGCCTCCGCAGGCACCTTCTCCAGCAGATACAGGGGTAGAAAAGTCTCGATACGAAGTCATTATCATATCCTTAGCATGCGTCCCAGTACATTCATTCCCCGCAGAATAAGGAGAAAGATAGTGGCGTTAGCTCTCCCCGACTGAGACTCACAACTCTGAATGAATCGGTAATATTCTCCCCAAGCAGAGTTTATCTATCATCAGCACTAAAAAGTCTTATCATCCCCAACGGAGTATAAAAATATCCCCAGTGGAGTTTGAAGAATTGTCCCCAGTAGACTCTAAAAGATTGTCCCCAGTAGAGTCTAAAAGATTATTCCCCGCGAAGTCGCAACTGGAAAATCATCCCCAACGAAGTTCTTTCCTTTCACAAAACAGGAATTCAATCCCCAACAAGTTTCATTATCACCAGTAGCGGTATTTCATCCCCAGCTGAATTTATCGACAGAATCCTCAACAGAGCATCTCTTCCCCACAGAGTCATTCTCTCATCAGTTTATTCCCCAGCGAAGTTATTCTCTCCTGCGGGTCTATTCTCATAATCATCGTCATTCATTATCTCCAGCGGAAATGAAGAATCCAATTATTTTCTCCAGCAGTGATCCGAGATTTATTTCCCCCAGATAAAAACATCACATTTTCATACATCATGACATGCATACGAATCATACAACACAATCTCATTTATTTTGAGAACATCATTGCTTGATACATATCATGCATTACATACAACTAACCTTTACCTTTCAGGAAAGATTCTCACAAAATTCAAGCTATGAAGCTTTTACCTCAGTTGAATTACGGACGAGTTCCTAAATCTCAGCAGAGATGTTTCCTCAGTTGAATTACGGATGAGTTCCTAAATCTCAGCAGAGCTGTTTCCTCAGTTGAATTACGGACGAGTTCCTAAATCTCAGCAGAGATGGTTTCCTCAGTTGAATTACGAACGAGCTCCTAAATCTCAACGAAGTTGTTTCCCCAGTTGAATTACGGACGATGTTCCTAAATCTCAGCGAAAATATTTTCCCAGTTGAATTATGGACAAGTTCCTAAATCTCAGCAAAGTTGTTAAATTACGGACGAGTTCCTAAATCTCGACAGATGTGTTCCTCGGTTGAATTACGGACGAGTTCCTAAATCTCAGCAGAGATGGTTGCTTAGTTGAATTACGGGCGAGCTCCTAAATCTCAGCGAAGTTGTTTCCTCAGTTGAATTACGGACGATGTTCCTAAATCTCAGCGAAAATATTTTCCCAATTGAATTATGGACGAGTTCCTAAATCTCGACAGATATGTTCCTCGGTTGAATTATGGACGAGTTCCTAAATCTCAGCAGAGATGGTTGCTTAGTTGAATTACGGACAAATTCCTAAATCTCAACAAAGTTGTTGAATTATAGACAAGTTCCTAAATCTCGACAAAGATATTACATCAGTTGAATTACTGACGACTTCCTAAATCTCAACAGAGATGTTTCTTCAGTTGAATTACGGACAAGTTCCTAAATCTCAGCAAAGTTGTTGAATTATGGACGAGTTCCTAAATCTCGACAAAGATATTTACTCAGTTGAGTACAGATGATTGAAGTTCCTAAATATCAACAGAGACGACTCACCAGCAGAATGACGGACGACGAAGCCCCTAAATTTCTATCTCTCTCCATGAAAGATCAGACTTCCCCAGCGGAATCTTCCTAAAAAACAGGTATACAAGCTCTCGCTAAGGAATCTCTTATGTGATCGACACTTCTCCAAATGGCATCTATAAGCCCATTCCCGACATCACAAGATAATTATCACTTCATACGAGTGCAAATTTCTGGGCACTCTAGTGTTCAATCATCTTCCACCTTCGGATCACAAAAGGCACGAAAGCCAATCTACATCCTAAGTTTTAAGAAAATTGAACAGGGGCAGCTGTTGTACCCCAAAATTTGCCCTCCCATATTTCTCAAAATATGTCAAGAAATATCCTCAAGTTGCTCAAGATAGTCCAAGGGTTGGCCAGACAAGCTCTCTCCTAAGGAAGTCTACCCCAAAATTAGGGTTTCATGTTGCATCAAGATATTTGAGTCCAAGTGGTCCCAAGTGCTCACCAATGTCCTAATATGTTCTCAAGATCATCCATGTCAAGTTTCAAGCCTTGCAGAGGAAGTTTGCTCAGTCAATTGCTCAAAGGTCCAAAAATCGACTATGGCCCACATACAATCAAACTTCAAGTTTTTTGGTCAACATACTCATTTTGAAGTATATTTAATCATTTGATCAAGGTTTGATCATGATCCATCAAGGATTGCTCACAATTCATCAAGATTCAAAAGTCGCTAAATTAGGGTTTTGTAGGAAAAGTCAACTCAACTTTGATCAAGCATAACTTTTTAATACTTTATGAGAAATGACCCATCCAAATCTCATTTTGAAGAGAATGAAATTCCCTACAATCCATCTTCATCTCCCAAGATCAAAATATGCACTCACAAGAAGTTATGAATTTGGACATTATAGGTCATTTTTGAAAGTCAACAAAAACACCTTTTTTGTCAAAGCTTAATAAATGCGCATGGAATATTAAAATGAGATGAGACCAAAAGGGTTGATTAGAGGACATCTCAAGCTTTCTAAAAAGTCCAAGTACACCTCAAAAGGTTAAAAATTGAGGAAGTTATGCATTGTTGAAGTTGACCTTTTTTGCAAAAGTGCCAAAAGTCAACTATCGCCAAAACTTCAAATTTTGCCAAATGGGCCAATTCTTTTTCACTTGTTTTGAGTTGGAATCATAGCCCACGTGCTATAGCCCTTTCCACTTGTATATATCTTATTTTTATTAATTATTTTGATTTTTATTTCAATTAATTTAATTTAAATCAAAATAAATCAAATAAAAATCCAAAGCATTGATAACAAGGGATTTTGTGATGATTTCAGGTCTTAAATCACAGCTAGCCATCATCAAACTCGTATCAAGGTATATGCGTACAAAGAGATTGGATTTGGACCAATTTTGGAAATATCTTCAAAGAAAATCAAATCAATATCCAAAGCATTGAAAGAAGAAGATTTTGATCAGTTTAACAACCCTAATGTATTGTCTAATAGATAAGGAGGCGAGGCAGATCAAAAACAAGGTTGAAAATCAAGCGTGAGAGCAAAAACAGGGTCTGAAAAAATAAGCAAAATGTGTGAGTTCAAAATCCCACTTAGAGGCGTCCTCAAGGCTCGATCCTCTCCCAATCGTTTCTTGGCATTCTCCACAACCTAAAGCAATCAAAACCAAGCACTTTCAAGCCCTCCCACGCACTGTAAGTCCGCATCAGTATCACCATATTCTTCAATTCGAAAAGCTTTATTCTTGAATCCATAGTGTAAAATAATTGCATATTCTTGATCACCATGCTGTTTGCAAACTTTCTACAATACTCAATTTCATTTATATGGCCTGTGCTGTGACTCACCATTGTTAGGTTTCCAAGCTTGGTTTTAGGGCTTTCAGTTTCAGGAGCAATTGGCCTTAGTAATGGGTACCACCGTTTTCAGAAGAAGGAGACGGTTCTAACCATGGCCTTGGTGGTCGTTTTTGTTACCTGTACGAGATTTTGAGAGTGGACAGGGGTATAGCTACGGACATTGTCCGTGGGTATAGATCCTTGGATTTTTAGCCACGGTGCAGAGGAAGGAGACAATCAAGTGTCGCTCCCCTACTGGCGTGTTCAAAAATTGGCGTGTTTTTCTGATTTTTGTCCACTAACATTTGTTTTTGTATTTTATTATTATCTTTTAATATTATAAGAACAAGCAGCAAGTGGTCCAGTGGTAGGCGTGGCATGAAATTCCCCTTGGGGCCTGGGTTCGAATCCCAGGCCCCCCTATTTCCTCTATATTATTTTCTTACAGGAAATCTAGTATGCGCTTGAGCCTAATTTCCACCATGCTCCTTCCTCATCCATGCGCCAGATGGCCAAATGGCCAGATCTGGTGGCCACCATTGAAGGCACACAATAGACCAAGTCAAACGCAATGCATAGGATCCAGAAAGTCAAATGGACCTTCTCCAATTGGGCCAAAATTCTTGCTATTGGCACACCACTTTCAGGCTCATCTCTCTCTTTTTTATATTTTGTTTGTTTTCATTTAATTATTTATTTAATTATTTACTTAACCAAAAATTATTTTCTTTTTATCAAAAAATCACAAAAAATATTTTTATGTCCAAATAAATCAGAATTTTTATTTTTCATCAATAAATATTAATTAAAATAATTAGGTTATTATGTTAGATAACTTTAATTAATTTTGTAAATATTTAAAATTAATTAGAATCAATAGGTTTTAACCCTAATTTTAATTATTTTATTTCTTTCCTAAAATAACAAAAATCCAAAAACATGTCATTTAATTATTTTTCATTTAATTAATTTAATAAACAATTAATTTAGCATCTAATTTTAGAATTGAATTTCTTTTCTTAAAATATATTAAAAAAACAAAAAAAACATTTTCTTTTAATTTAGAGGGTCAAAACCCTAGTTTCGCATTCAATTTAATTTCGCATCGCGCGTTTTATTTTTTATTCAATTATTGTATCTGCTCCCGGTTTGTAATAATTTAATTAGGACATTTACTTTTACCGCTTTTATTTTCAAAGGGTTGTTTTTGGCGATGTAAATACCCGACGCCTTGTGATAGCGTAGTTTAAATGCCGCACCTTTAATTTTTACAAATATTCAACTGTTAGATGTTTGATAATAGGGTTTGCATGACAAGAATCAATGTCTAATTTTAAAACAGTTAGATCACCCTAAACATGTGCAAAGATAAAAATAACTGAAATCAATACACTCTCACATGCACACTCCTAGGGTACACTCCCACTTGGTTGCCTTCGTACACAGTCATTGAGTATAGGTTGTTTTAGAGGTTGCCCTCTTGTCCAAAGATCATAAGTTGCCTCAAAATGGTTGCCTCGGATATTGTTGCCTCGAATAAATGATCTAAGACATTAGGGTTTCCACTAAGACGCCCTAACGTTGCTTTAGTGGCCGTATGTCCCTTTCGAATTGACCCTCAAACTCCAACGACGGTGCTACCTACTCACTAATTATGGGATATCATTGTCTAAAGGAAACAAATACATAACGATTCTTTTTTCGAGTAGGTAGATTAGTTCTTAGATACTTGCTCATCCAAAACAAAACTTTTTCACATTTACACTCCTTTACAAACAAAGTTTTCAAAAACACTTCATTACATTCTTGAAGACAGAAGCAAGAGTTAAATCGAAGTTAAAACAAAAACTTTTCAAAGCGCACAAACACAAAGAAAACAATTTTGAAAACGATGAACAAGTACCTAAGAGCCTGTAGATAACTACAGATAGAAAGGGTGCTAATACCTTCCCTTTCTATAATCTACCCCCCGTACTCAAAAATATCCCGAAAAAGGAATTTTCTGTGCTTTTTTCCTTTCCTTGTTGGATAAAATAAAAGTCGGTGGCGACTCTTGCTTACCGTGACATTTTGCAAAAACGAACGCAAAACGCAAACCAGTATTCCAAAGACAGTCAGTTCTTCCACCGTATCACAAAGATGAATCAGGTGTTTCCATTGACATTACAAAATATCAAGGTATGATTGGCTCCTTATTATATCTGACGGCAAGCCGTCCTGACATAATGTTCAGTGTTTGTCTATGTGCTTGCTTTCAAGCAAATCCAAAGGAATCTCATCTTATGGAGGTGAAACGGATCATGAAGTATCTCAAAGGAACAACCAATGTTATATTATGGTATCCTAAAGGTAGTGTTTGTAATTTAGTTTGTTATTCTGACGCGAATTATGCATGTTGTAAAACTTATAGAAAAAGCACAAGTGGTACTTGTCACATCCTTGGAAATGCAATAGTATCATGGGCCTGCAAGAAACAAGCATGCATTGCTCTTAGCATGGTCGAATCAGAATATATTACAGCGGGTAGTAGTTGCACTCAAATATTGTGGCTTAAGCAACAACTTTGTGACTACAGACTCGATCTAGGATGCATTCCTCTACGGTGTAACAATACAAGTGAAATAAATATTACAAAGAATTCGGTCATGCAATCAAGAACCAAACACATAGACATACAACATCATTTCCTTCGTGATCATGTACTTCAAGGAGATGTCAAGGTCACCTTTGTAGATACTGATAATCAACTTGTCGATATCTTCACTAAACCTTTGGCAAGAGAATTGTTTTACAAGATTTTACGAGAGCTTGGCATTCTTGATGAACACGACATATAAGGTGATTTCTATCCTTGTTATGATTTTATATACTTGTCTTAATCTTGTTATATGTGAGTATATATGTTAAATTTGTGTTTAAGTTTTAGAAAAATATGTTTTTGGTCATTTTTGGTTTATGCAAATCGATTGCACAATAGTGTAAATCGATTGCTCACTGTATGTTTTTATTTTTGACCTTTCTGTTTCAGTGAAAATCGATTGCACCATAGTGCAAATCAATTGCACACCGTGCGTTTCAGTTTTCTTTTGCTTTTGTTTTGTGTGCAAATCGATTGCATCTGTATGTATGCAAATCGATTGCATCCACTGTAACATGCTTTTATGACAGAAATATTTGTTGGTCAGAATTCCTCTCTCTCTCATATTCCCAAGCTCATCTCTATTATTGAAAAGTAAATTAAAATTCATTACATATAATACAACCCACTCATTTATATTTACTCACAAATCATATCCAAACTTCAGCTCATCAAACATCTTCTTCTCAAAACCTAAAACCTTCCAAACCCTAAACACACCTTACCCATGGCTTCAAGGCAAAAACGAAAGGTGCCAGCTTCAGAAAAAGGGAAGAAAAAGGTTGGTTCATCCTCTGAGAATCCATTAATCTCAACTCTCACTAAAGAACAAGAAGCAATATTTACAAAGGATTTTCAAAGAAAGATAGTGTCCAATCCTAAATATGGTATGCTATCATCTTTTCCCCAGGAATGTTTCTCTTTTCAAAATGATTTAACTGCATATGGACTGGAACTATTAATTTCATCATTTGGTCCATATTATTCAGATCTAGTAAGAGTATTCTTCAGCAATTTGACTCCTCACAAAGGCAAGATGGTGACCCATGTGTTAGGTACAAGAATAACTCTAACTCTTGAGATTGTTGGTGAGATTATACATATTCCCTATACTGTAAGCTCTTTGTACGACCCTGAAAACGAGGCATGGAATGATTACAGGAAAAAGGAATTTTATTACAGCATTGTAAGATTAAGTGAAGCTAAATTCCGTGCTAAAAGGATTCGTGGTCTAAGAGGAGTGATTCCATCTAGAGACTCATGGAGTGCGGGTAACTTCTATATAGACAATCGATTATTTCATTATTTCATGGTCTATATTATGTTTCCACGAGCTGGAAACCACTGCACCGTGACTGATCTGGAAATGCAATTGTTCATTGGGCAAGGCTCATAATGGTTCATATGTTGAGGGTTGATACAAAATAAAAATTTCTACCATATGCCTGCTTTGTTACATTAATTATGGAAGAATTTGGAGTTGATTTTGCTGGTTTTGATAAATTTAATATGGATCCAAATCTGCATAAGATTTCAATCAAAAATGTTGACTCAATAATGGGTGTTAATTATAATCCGGAAACAAAAACTATAACTTATATTGGTGAAGATGTGGTCGGTGATGAAGGAAATGATCAAGAAGTTAAAGGTGGTGAAGCTGTACCTCCTCCACCTATTTCTCCCTCTAGTCCAAGCAATCAAGATCTTATGGATTTTATGTCTCAACAATTTTCTTCCATGAATGCCAACATCAACAACCAATGGAATGCTATCAACGATTCTATAACAACCCAGATGAATAACTTCCGCACAGATGTGAATCAACAATTTTCTTACCTTTACTCTCACCTTCACATTCCACCATATGACCCAAATAATCCAGCTGCACCTCCACAATGTTACACAGAACCTCCTATACAACAACAATTTCCCAATCAAGGATCTTGGTTTTATAACAATTGGGACATGAATCAACCATAAATATCTGCCTAACTTTGTTATGTCTACTGTTTTCTGTTATGTCCTTGTTCAGTTATTCTTCATTTTGTTTGTTGTTGTTCGGATTTCTTTGTAATCATTATCTTACTATGACTATGTCTATGACTATTTGTGATGTATGATTGATTAAGTTTTTTAATATTTTTTTATTATTGTCCATTTTTTATTGTATCTTTCCCTTTTTTTTAATAATGTCAAAGGGGGACAAGGATGTGGCACTTTATGTTTGTATATTTCCTGTCTTAAATTTCTAAGGTACTCTTCAACAAAGATGGTGTTTGTCTCTCAAATTGAACCATGTGTACTTCTCTAGATAAGTTGTTGCTTCAAAAGTCAAGTGTATCCAGAAAAGAATCTATGGTGAAGATCAGATATCAAGCTTCTGTTTCAAAGATCATATATCAAGCTTATGCTTTGAAGATCAGATATCAAGCTTTTTCTTCAATGATTAGAAAACAAGATAAAGTTCTCTCAGATAAAGCTTTTGCTTCAATGCTCATATATGAAGAAACTGTTTGTCAGGTAAGCTGCTGCTACATATCTAAAGACTAGGTTTTGGTTCTGAAGACTCTGATATCTTTGGTAAAACAACAAAGAAATATATTTTGGAATATTCATCTCTTCATATTAGAATCATCCCATCCAAAGATTGAAGAATAAAGACATGATCTCTTATGCGCCCTCTTAGTACTTCAGATCAGAAGTATCTCAAAAAGAAGAAAATATCAGAAACTTATGCAAGAAGTAAATAATACAACTGTACAATACCTTTTCCATTATTTTTGGGGAACACAATGTACATGATAAGTTTTTGTGTGCTCCTTGTCTTCCATGTTCATACGCTATCATTGTTGCAGGCGGCTTGGTAAAAGTGATGTTTTCCAACTGTCTTCTTTTCTCAGCTTATATAAAGGGATTGCTACTTCTTTGGAGACTAACAAGAACAAAAAGTTATCAATGAAGAACTACTCAAAGAAAATCATAAAAGGAATAAGAAAAACAAAGAGAGAAAATATTTAAAAGAAAAACAAAAAGAGTTGTTGCTCATATTTGTGTTAACTTATATTCTCTAGAACACAGGAGTTATTGCTCATTATTATGTTAGTTCTATTATTGTTGTATGCACAAGAGTTATTTCTCACATTTGTGTGTAAACATTTGTTCTTCACTGTGGTGTAAATATGCTTTTTAGAAGCATTCTTGTCAATACTGTTTGATTGTAAATATTTCTAGATTTATTTCCTCAAGTGACTAAGTTGTAGTCAGAATTACTTGAGAGGGCTAAGGTGTTTTTCTAAACTCTTAGAGGTTGTTGTAATATTTCTAGACTATTGGATTATGTCCTTTTCTAAGTAAAAATCACCTTGGCGGGTGGACAAGAGTAGCCTTTTCTAAGGTAAACTTGTATAAATAAAACATGTCACTTTTCTTTCTTGCTTAATTATCATTGTTTGTTTGTGAGAAGAATTTGCAAAAGAAATAATTTTTGAGAACCCTAATTCATACCCCCTTTCTTGTGTTTATATGAACCTTCAATTGGTATCAGAGCTTCGGCTATATTATTTATTTTCTTATCAAACACTTAACCGTGTAGAGAGATCCAGTGTGAGAAAAATCTATATGGTTGCTGCTCATACAAACGAAAGAGGTGGTTATAGTACTAAGCCTCATATCTTTGATCGAGTGAAATTTTAATATTGGAAATATAGACTAGAAAGTTTCTTTCTAGGTTATGATGTTGATGTTTTTGATCTTGTTGTATTTGGTTACGAAGAACATGTTTCTACGATTGGTATTTCCATTCCCAAAAATAGAATGAATGATGATCAGAAGCGTGCACTCAAGAGTCATCATAAAGCAAGAACCGTTCTTCTCAATTAAATAATTCCTAATGAATATTTGAAGATCACCAATAGAGAAACAACGAAAAATATTTTTGATTTGTAGAAAATGACACATGAAGGTAACACTCAAGTTAGGTAGACTAAGGATCTGGCCTTAATCCAAAAATATGAAGTCTTCAAGATGGAAGAAGATGAAACTGTTGAAACTATGTTTTCAAGTTTCCAAACTTTAGTCTCAGAACTTAAAGTTTTGGACAAAGGATATTCTACTACTGATCATGTTAAAAAGTTCACCAGAAGTCTTCCTATGAAATGGAGACCTATGGTTACAACTTTGAAGTTGTGTAAGGGTCTAAACACTGTCTCTCGAAGAGTGGGTTATCTCCCTTATAATTCATTAAATAGAGCTATGGGAAGATGAGCCCCAGAAAAGAGGCAAGTTTGTCACTCTATGTTCGAGGTCAGAAAGGACCAAGTCAGAAAAGTGCAAAGCGTTCCAACTAAAGAAGTAGAAGAATCTGATGACGAAGATGAACTGACCCTTATTTCCAGAAGAGTCAAAAAAATCTGGAAGAAAAGGAAAAGAATCTTCAGAAGTCCCAGAAACAGAGAAGATCATCTAGAATCATCTACAAGAGGAAGAGCAAGCAAAGAAGTTACTTGCTACGAGTGCAAAGAGCATGGACACTACAAACATGAATATCCAAAGCTTTAGAAATAAAGAAGCATAAAAGGAAGCTTCAAGAAGAATGCCTTTAATGGAAAGAAGAAATGTCTCATGGCCACATGGGATGGATCAAACTCTGAAGAATCAGATTCTAACGAAGAGCATGCGAAGGTAGAATTCATGGCTACTACATTAGATGGAAACACATCAGAAACTGAGTCCGACTCAGAAGAGGTATATTTTGAACTCTCTCATGCTGAACCAGAATTATGTTTATTTGAATATCTAAATAGGTATTAGAAACTTCAACTAAAATTCAAGAACCTTAAAAAATTCATGAATATGAAGTTGAATAAAATGGTAAGCTATAGAAAGAAGTTTTTTGAACAAAAAGGATACATCTTTATTTTAGAAAAATAAAATGTATTTATGAACAAGAAATGTTTAAAACTTGAAGAAACTCTTTCTGAAGCACCTCCATCTTCTGAAACATTATTATACAAATATGTTAAGACATTTCATAAATTCTTGAACAACAGCATATATAGAAGCAATATGGCTTTCATGAATGGTGTTAGTCATTATGGGAAAAGAGGAATTGGTTATGATTCTAATGAAGATATTCCAGAAAATAAACAATTTTTCCCGTTTTCATATCTCTATCCTTCTGCACATAAACAAGTAGTTAATATTACACAGAAACCCAAGTTTGATAGAAACCCTGGGAAAAATAATTCTAAAGGACCCAGAAGATTATGGGTACCAAAAGGTAAAATAATATATGTTGCAGATATCCTATCCAGCAGAGTTGAAACACCAGTCATGTTATCTAGAATCTGGATGCTCACGACACATGACAGGAAGAAAGCATATGTTCTAAAACCTAGAACTTAAAGATGTTGGATTCGTTAGGTTTGGTGGAGTTCAGAAAGGAAGGATAAAAAGATCTGGAACAATTGGCAGTGGATCTCTTCCTTCTATATCTAATGTTATGTACATTGAAGGTTTAATGCACAACTTGTTATCCATAAGTCAATTAAGTAATAACGGTTATGACATTATTTTTAATCAGAAAGCGTGTAAAGTTGTGAGTCATAAAAATGGCATAATTCTTTTCACTGGAAAGAGGAAAAAAACATTTATAAAATAAGGCTCTCTTATCTTAAGAATCAAGATGTAAAATTCTTAATGTCTGTTAACAAAGAGAAGTGAATGTGGCTTAGGCGCTTGGGTCACATTAGCATGAGAAGGATATCTAAGCTAAATAAACTTGAGTTAGTCGGAGGTCTGCCTAAACTGAAGTTTACTTTAGATTCTCTTTGTGAAGCATGTCAGAAAGGCAAGTTTTCTAAAACTTCTTTTAAATCTAAAAAAATTGTTTCCACCTCCAAACCTTTGGAGCTTTTACATATTCACTTGTTTGGTCCAGTTAAAATTGCATCAATGAATGTAAGAAGTATGGACTTGTCATTGTAGATAACTATAGTCGTTGGACATGGGTAATATTTTTAAGGCACAAGGATGAGTCACACTTTGAATTCACTAGGTTCTACTCTAGAGTGCAAAATAAATTTGATTTTAAGATCGTTAGAGTTAGAAGTGATCATGGTGGAGAATTTGAAAATAAACAATTTGATGAATTATTCGATTATAATGGCATATCCCATGATTTCTCCTGTCTTAGAACTCCATAGCAAAATGGATTTGTAGAGAGGAAGAATAAGACGTTGCAAGAAATGGCCAGAACCATGATCAATGAAACAAATATGGATAAGAATTTCTGGGCAAAAACTGTGAATGCAACATGTTATATCCATAATAGAATATCTATAAGACCTATTATTAAAAAGACTCCTTATGAATTGTGCAAGGGAAGAAAACCTAACATTTCGTATTTCCATCCTTTTAGATGTTCTTGTTTTATTCTGAACACTAAAGAGAAACTTAACAAGTTTGACTCTAAAGCACATAAGTGTATTATGTTGGGATACTCAAAACGCTCTAAGGGCTACAAAGTATACAATACATAAACACATATTGTAGAGGAATCAATTCATGTTATATTCGACGATAAGCTTGACCCATAAAAGTCAAAGTTATTTGAGAATCTTGCAGATCTAAAAATTAACCTTGCAGGTTCTGGTGAAAAGGACAAATGTTCTGAGGATAAAGATTATAATAAAAAGGAAGATTCATCAGTAGTAATTGAATGCCCATTTGCATGGAAAAGGAAAATTCCAAGATAAGTCTTATATGAAGATGTGATTCTGGGAGATAAAACTGAACCTGTTAGAACAAGATCCACTTTCGAGCAATCTGAAGAAACTTTCTGGAATTAGTGTCTTTAATAGAACTAACATCTTGTCAAGAGGATCTTAAAGATAATGAATGGATTATGGCAATGCAAGAAGAGCTAAATCAGTTCTCTGTAAATGATGTATGTGATCTGGTACCTAAACCTAAAGGAACTCAGGTGATTAGAACTTAGTGGGTATACAAAAATAAGTTAAATGAGAAAGGAGACATTTCCAGAAACAAAGCACGACTAGTTGCACAAGGTTATAGTCAACAAGAAGGAACTGATCATAATGAAACCTTTATCGCAGTCTCCAGGTTAGAATCTAATCACCATCTAATCACTTTTTTGTTAATAATCATATTACTTTATATCAAATGGATGTCAAAAGTGTGTTTCTAAATGGTTACATTTCTGAAGAGGTGTATGTTCACCAGCCGCCAGGGTTTGAATGCACTCAATTTCTACAACATGTTTTTAAACTTAAGAAGTTACTATAGGGTCTAAAACAAGCTCCAAGATCTTGGTATGAGAGAATAAGTTCATTTCTCCTAGATAATGGTTTTTCAAGAGGCAAAGTGGACACTACCCTTTTTTGTAAAAACCTTGGAAATGATATTATGATTTGCTAGATTTATGTTGATGACATGATTTTTAGTTATGCTAATCCCTCTGTTGCAAAATAATTTTCTAAGATAATGCAAGAAGAATTTGAAATGAGCTTAATGCAAGAGCTATGATATTTCTTGGGAATTCAAATAAATTAAACTCTAGAAGTTACCTACATTCATCAAAGCAAATATACAAAAGAGCTTATGAAGAAATTTGACATGTAAGATAGCAAACCAGCAAAGACTCACATGCATCCTACATGAATTCTTAAGAAAGATGAGGTAAGCACAAAAGTTTGTCAGAAGCTCTATCAAGGTATGATAGTCTCTCTTCTCTATATAACTGCTTCTCGTCCATATATTTTGTTCAGTGTATGTTTATGTGATCATTTTCAATCCGACCCAAGGGAAACTCACTTAACAATTGTTATGAGAATCCTAAGGTATATGAAGGGAACATCTAACCTTGGATTTATGTATAAGAAAGCATCAAAATACAAGGTATCAAGTTTTTGTGATGCAGACTATGTTGGAGACAGAATAGAATGAAAAAGAACATCTAGAAACTGTCAGTTTCTAGGTGACAATCTCATTTCTTGGTCTAGGAAAAGACAGTCAACCATTTCCCTATCAACTGCATAAGCATAATATATTTTAGCGTCACTGTGCAGTACTCAGATGCTCTGGATGAAAAGTCAACTTAAAGACTTCCAAATTTATGAAGGTAACAGTCTTATATTCTATGATAACACAACTGCCATTTGCTTAAGTAAGAATCACATTTTACACTCTAGAGCAAAACACATAAAAATTAAACATCATTTTATTAAAGACTGTGTTCAAAAAGGGATCCACATTTTAAAATTTATAGATGCAGACCATCAATGGGATAATATCTTAACAAAACCCTTAGCTGAAGATAGATTTCGTTCATTCTGAAGAATTTAAATATGGAACTATGTCCATAATGAATCATATCTTATGTGTATTAACTCTCTTGTGAAAAATATTATTCTAAACTTTTTTAATTGTTTCTTGATACTTCTGCATGATAGAAGGTGTCTTGATAATATTCATCTCAAGTCATGTTTGACTCTGAGAACATTAACCTTGAGCAGTGGGAATTTCTTTTGAGAATAGATAAAATCTTTACGTCTTACCCCTATTTGTTCTTTTTCAAAAAAATTGATAAGACTTCTTTTGTTGAAAAAAGATAAAGCTAGCACAATCTATCTATTTTACTGTCTAAATTTGTCTTTTTGTGTTAACTTTTCATGTAAAATCATTTTGAAAATAGCAGTTTTCTTTTATTCTTCTCAGTCTTTTACTCAATTATTTATTATCTTGAGTCTTTCGAGTTTGATTTACAGTTGATAGAAATTAATTTTCTTGTCAATTATATTTTTTCTCCTTCTATTTATTTGTTTGGCTGTTCTCTCCTTCTTCTTTTACCATCTTTTGCATCTCAACTCTCTTTCTTTCCAAACTCTGTGTTCATCATGTCTTCAAAAACTTTCCACGGTGATGATAACCTCTTGAAGGTCAGTAATGAAAGGAGTCTAAATACTCTAGGCGCTGGTCAAAATTTTCATCTCAGCATTCATGCTCAAGAATGGAATGGCTATGTAGCCATGTTAAGAGAACCCATTTTTCCAAACCTGGTAAAGGCCTTTTGGTTGTATGCCTATGTCACTCGTGACGGAAATGCAAGTGAATCTAGTATATATGGTTTTCTTGTCCTTATATCTACCTCCTCTATTGTTGAAGCCATTAGTTTTTCCCAAACTAGTATCACAAATGACCTAGCACCTATCAGATGCATCCCTATTGCAAAAATGTTTCATATCTTTGATATTTCTTTTGGTTTCGAACCAACTAACCCTAAAAAACTTCTGCCTCTTTCTAAGGATTTTTTTCATTTTGTTCTAACCAACCTTCGACTATGAGGTGTGAGCAAGGATTTTCTGTATCACGATGACAAACTCTTGATTCTTTGTTTGCTCAAACGTGTTTCGATCAATTTTCCTCAGACCATCTTCAACTATCTGAAAGATACTGTGGCTATCTCTATAAAACAAAGCAAATCCTTCATCATGTATGGAAGAGTTTTATCTGAAATACTCTACAATGCAGAGATTGTGTAAGTTGTTCATCAGATCAAAGATGGTCCCGATACTGCTCTAGTAGACAAAAGGTCTAAAACTTTCAGAGATCAGATATTTGGATGATTTCCTCATGTGTTTTTCTCTTGTCGTTGTCTTCTTCTTCAGTTGCTTTTTTCTTGGTTGTACTTCTTTTATCTTCAATGAAAATTTTCTGGTTCTAATAATAGAAAACCGTGCTAATTTTTTTCTCACAACCGAGTTTTGTTATCTATTTTATTATGAAAAAAAGGGAGAAAGAAAGTGATTATTTTGATATATCTAATTCTCTATAATCCCATTACTTACATTCTAACAAAATATATGCAAGATTGTCTTGAGAATGTTGTTTCAGGAACAAGATGATAAGAAAATGAATCTATCGATTAAAAGGTTATGAAAAATAACTTATAATATCTTAAGGATTATAATCAATCAAGATCAGATATATAAATTCTATTGTTTAGAAGGTTATGAGATAATATATCTATTGGAAAGAATTTCTGATGAAGTCAGGCTCTGATAGGCATTTAAGAGGATCTTATTCTTTAACCCGGAGATAAGAAAGATAATAATTCTCAGAAAGCCCTTTCATTTCTAAAGATTATTATCTGTAACTCAGAGGGAGATTGTTCATCTCAGGAGAGATTATTTATCTCAGGGGAAGTTTCTCTAAACTTACTCTGATACTTTGATTGATATTACCTTGTAAAATTGTTTCATAAAAATACATGGTTTTGTCATCATCAAAAAGGGAGAGCTTGTAAGAACAAGATTTGGTTATGCATATAATATGAGTTTTGATGATAACATTACATATATTTTATGTGTAATAGTTTAGGTATATAATATTTCTTTAAGTGTGCAGATAAAACATTCAAATTGATTCAGGATTGCATCATAAAGACTATTGTTTAAGTTCCGAAGGAACATCAATAGTTCTGATGAATCCTGGATGTTTGCCAGAAACGGAACCATGTGTACTTCTCCAGATAAGTTTTTGCTTTAGAATTCAAGTGTGTCCAGAAAAGAATCTACACTGAAGATCGTGTATCAAGCTTCTGCTTCAATGATTACATATCAAGCTTATTCTTCGAAGATCATATATCAAGCTTTTTCTTCAACGATCATAAAAAAATATAAAAGGCTTCTCAGATAAAGGTTTTGTTTCAACGCTCAGATATCAAGAAACTGTTTGTCAGATAAGCTACTACTACATATTTGAAGACTAGGTTTTGGTTCTTAATACTCTGATATCTTTGGGAACACAAAAAAGAAATATCTTATGGAATATTCATCTCTTCATATCAGAATCATTCCATCAGAAGATTGAAGAACAAAGACATGATCTCTTATGCGCTCTCTTACTACTTCAGATCAGAAGTGTCTCAAAAAGAAGAAAAGATCATAAACTTATGCAAGAAGTAAACAATACAACTGCACGTCACCTTTTTCGTTATTTGTGGTGAACGCAGTGTACGGAAAATGTTTTTGTGTGCTCCTTGTTTCCCAAGTTCACACGCTACCGTTGTAGCATACGGCTTGGTGAAAGTGACATTTTCTAATGGTCTTCTTTTCTCAGCCTATATAAAGAGATTTCTAATTCTTTGGATACTAACAATAATGAAAAATGATCAATGAAAAACTACTCAAAGAAAAGCATAAAAAGAATAAGAGAGAGAAAATATTCAAAAGAAAAACACAAAGAGTTGTTGCTCAGATTTAGGTTAACTTATATTCTCTAGAACACAAGAGTTGTTGCTCATTATTGTGTTAGTTATATTATTATTATTATTATTACATGCACAAGAGTTGTTGCTCATATTTGTGTGTAAACATTTGTTCTTCATTATGGTGTTAAATATGCCTTTTAGAAACATTCTTGTAAACACTGTTTAATTGTAAATATTTCTAGATTTATTTCCTCAAGTGACTAAGTTGTAGTCAAAATTACTTGAGAGGGATAAGGTATTTTTCTAAACTCTTGGAGATAGTTGTAAGCTTTCTATACTATTGGATTAAGTCCTTTTCTAAGGAAAAATCACCTTGGCGGGTGGATAAGAGTAGCATTTTCTAAGGTGAACTTGTATAAATCGAACGTGTCACTTTTCTTTCTTGCTTAGTTATCATTGTTTGTTTGTGAGAAGCATTTACAAAAGAAATAGTTTTTAAAAACCCCAATTTAAACCCCCTGCTGTACCCCAAAATTTGCCCTCCCATTTTACTCAAGACATTCTCATTGAGGTTCCCAATTGCTCAAGGATGACCAAGAATTAACCAGACAAATTCTCCTCCTAAGGCAATGAACCTCTAATTAGGGTTTCAATTTTCATCAAGATGTTTGAGCTTCAAAGGTATCAAATTTTTTCCTGGATCCTAATATGTCTTCAAGATTGTCCATGCCAAATTTCATGCCTTGCAATACCAGTTTGCTCAGTCAATTGCCTAAATGTTTGAAAATTAACTATACTAGGTCAAAAGTCAATTGTGACCTATATATAGTCAAACTTCAAGGTTTTTGGTCAACCTTAACACTTTGAATTGATATCCATCATTTGATCAAGGTTTGATCATGATTCCTCAAGAAATGCTCTTAATTCAACAAAAGTGAAGAATTGCTAATTAGGGTTTCTATAGGAAAAGTCAACCAAACTTTGACCAGGCATAACATTCACATACCTCATCCATTTTTCACCAACCAAGGCTCATTTTGAATAGAATTCAATTCCCTACAAATTTTCTTCATCCCACAAATTCAAGAGATGCACCATTTGAAAGATACAAGCTTATACATTACAAGTCATTTTCAACAGTCAACAAAAGGCACTTTTTGTCATATTGGCCTTTCCAAAAAGTCAAAGATCATCATCATCAGATAAAAATTGAGCAAGTTATGGCTTGCCCAAGTTGGGAAAATTTGGGAATTTTTAAGAATTATGCATTGAGCAAATTTGAAATTTTAAGGCAAGGGATTAATTTCTTGGATTTCAAACATCTTCCTAAGATTATAGAGTACCTCAAAAAACACTCTTACCATGCCTTGAAGCCCAAGACTTTGTGCAGCCATTTCCACATTCATTCACATTCAAAAAATGACAAGTTTCCTTGTTTTAGGCCAAATTTACAAATTTCATTCATGGCTTTGAAACGTTTTCTTTAAGGTTGTTTAAACCTTTGTTTTCTTGTCTCCTCATTCCTCTCTATATAAAAAAGCATCTAGCAAGCATTTCAAGATGCCTACACAGCCTAGAGAGAGCTCTACCATTTTTACAAAATTATCAAAAGTTGTAAAAATTCGAAACCCACTTTGCAGGTACTTTTGGTCCGAACTAGTAATCATACATTGCTTTTGAGGTTTTCAGGGACTTGTTCCAACCATCCTCAAAGCTTTCAAGGTCCTAGATCATCGGATCCAAGCTATCACCATTTTGGTATAATCTCATATTTGAATCACTATTTATATTAATTGTTGAATGTTCTAATGTGTGTATATGAGTTCCTGGATACCCTTAGAGCAGGTTAGGGGAATTACATGGAATGCATGATGTCTAGATTATGAGATACCATGTAACGTCAAGTACTTCCCATACTGGATCCAAGGATGGACCTGGGCTTCACAATCGGGGCTTAGCAAAATTTCAATTGCAACCCCTATTTTACTTCAGCCATCAAGCCCAATCTCTTTTCTTTTTATTTTATTTAGTTATTTCATTTCTTAATATTTTTTAATAATAATAATAATAACAAACTCACAAAAAAATTAGGCATAGATTTTTTTAAATTAAATAATTAATTAATTTAATTAATTAATTAATTGAATTTTAACTATTTTCTTAATTTAAAATGAACTAGAATTTAGGACTTAATTTAGATTTAATATTTCTTTTCATAAATATAAAAAACAACAAAAAGAGTTTAGTTTATTTTTCTTAAGTTAATTTTCTAAATAGACTTTAGAATAATTAATTTAGTTATTTTCTTAAATTAAAAACAACACAAAAAAGATTTTTCTCACTAGGTTTTAGAACGTATTTTCATTCTTTCGGGCATTATTCATTTTTTGCATTTTTATATATTCATGTAATTGTTATTTGGGATGTAATAGTTTTAAATAGGACTTTTCATTGCTTTCTTTATTTTTTTCCCAATCGTTTGTACATTGTAAATACCTCATCCTCAAAGCCATTTAATAGTGTAGGTTTATATTTTCACACTTTATTTTTCTGTACAATATTACTGCTAGTAATTAGGCATGTATGACCAGACTGAAATTAAAACGCTAGCAAACCTTAACGCAAAAGATAAATAACTGAATTGAACACAATTGCATACAAGCACCTCTAGGATATCCCACTTCGGTTGCCTTCGGAAAACAGTCACAATTCTCGAAACGTGAGAATCTTTAGTGGATGTCCTTTAGTTTTAAAGATCACAAGTCCCTCGATGACCCTTTCGAAATTGCCTCGGTTAAATGTGATCTTAAGACTTTAGGACAATTACTAAAATTTCTTTCCAAGTTACCTTCGTGACCGTAACGTCCCTTCGATTGTCCCTCTAACATCCAACGATAGGGCAACCTACTCACTATAGTAGGATAGCAGTGTCTAAAGGATATGAGGAAAAGAACGACCCTTTTCGAGTATAAAAGTAGATAGCTGTTATAAGTTTTCTCAAAACAATTTTTTGCACTTACACAAATACTACTTTTCAAAAGCAATTTTCAAAACATCTGCTTTGTTAACACTCTTCAGAACTGATACAAGAGTTAAACGCAAAGCAAATCGCCGCACTAAAGAATTTTCAAAACACACAAATCACAAAGTACTTTCAAAATGAGAAAACCTCTAAGAGCTCGTAGATAACTACGGATGGAAAGGTTGTTAACACCTTCCATTTCCATAATCTATCCCCCTTACTCAGAAAACTCTCGAAAAGGAATTTTTATGTTCTTTTCACCCTTTCCTTTATTGGATAAAAGAAAAGATGGTGGAAACTCTTGCTTACCGTATATTTGCAAACACAAATACAAAACCAGTATAGTATTAAACAGTCGGTTCTACGACCGTATCCCAGAACTGGCGACTCTTCTAGGAAAAATAATAAAAATGCGGTTTACCTTAGGATCTAGATCATTTTCCTTCTTTGACTGTTTGTTTGCTTTATTTTTTAAGGGTACTGTTGTGGGTTACTATAGATCCTACACCTGGATCTGGGGAAACCTTTTAGGTAAGTAGCAATAGATCGTGGAAACTGTACCGGGTATACCAACACGATTGAAGCGATGGCTACATTGATGCGACACTTTGGTTGGTACCGGTAGCCCTTGAGTTAATCAAGGAGAATACGGGGCCGCTGCGTGGTGTCATGAAGCGTCAAATGACCTTAGAACCTTTAAATGAACAACTTGGCCATTAGGACGTAGCAAGATGGTCCTCTTTGGTGTATTCCCAAAGTTGGCAGATACTCGATGCTACACTCATTGAGATTTGACTCTTGAGTTTTGTTTGGTTGCGAGTCAGTCGCCTATTGAACAAAACTTGTGGGAAAGATCAGTGATATTGAGATCCCTTAGAATTCAGTTACTGTTTATAGGACAAGTTGAGCCAACTAAATTTCAAGAGGGTACTTACCTACAAACCCCATGCAAGCCTAAACATAAGGATGCTTATGTGATTTGTTTGCTTTCAACTTGAGCTACTTGCTTGGTTTTTATCTAACAACATGATCTCCTTGCAGGATTTGTTTATAGTCATTATCCAGTAACCTAGACTTCTTAGACTCACTTGTCTTCATCACCTTAAACTTTTGCTTAACGCATAACATACACATCATAACATCATGCCACAACATTTCCTTAACAATTTCAAGGATCTCAAGGGTTTGTGATGCAGGTTATGATAAATCAGACGTCTAGTAAGGGGTGAGGGAATTTATTTTCCTCTAGACAATACCGTCAAAAGATCAAAACTCAACAACTTGAGTCAGGGGCTATGACCCACGTGATATGGTGAGCTTAACTCTCGTCGAAGTACACTCAATGATACAAAGTTCTTCAATCAAAGCTGTAAATTTCAACTTCTGACATTTTCTTGTTTACCCTGCGAGATCCTTGAAAATATTGCATGTATGCCATTTTGTTGTACCCCAAAATTTGCCCTCCCTTTTTCACAAGAAATCACAACCCCAGGGTTTTCTATGATTTTTAAGATTGGCTCGAGAATCAGTCAAACAGACTTTTCTTTATCAATCAATCCAGAATTAGGGTTTTCTCTGATTTGTTAAGATTGACTCAGGAATTGATCAGACAGATCTTTCTTTGGCAGTAATCCAGGATTAGAGTTTCCGCTCGCATTTCTCAGAAGAAACTGAATCCTTAGAAATTCAGTTAACTGTTACATTATTTTTTACGCTTGTTCAAGATTACTGGTTGTTTCTCAAAACCTAATTATCTGGGATAAGAGCTGAGACTTTTGTTTGGAACATTAAGGCATTTGTTTGATCAGTGGAGAGAAAGGTTTATGGAATGCTTGTTTGTTTAACTATACAACACATATTTTATTTGGAATACTATGCATATTGTGATTGATGTAAGGTTGCGAGAATGCAAAGTTTGTTGATTATTTATTTCATCTGGATTAGAATTATTGAGACACAGTTTCAATTATTTTGATTTAAGAGTCTTAAATAATTAAATAAACAATGCAAGGAAAGATTGGAAGATATTTGACAAAGACTTTTTTTATTTATTTCAAATGTTGTTACAAATTTTATTCGAATATTGTAAGATTATAACTTATAGTATTTACAATAATATTTGTTTACAATAAATGGAAAAATAAATCTAAGCCTAATCTCCTAAGATCTTTGGCTTCTACTGCTTCCTGTATCACCCAACTGGTACTTACCTGTAAAAGACAGAAGAAAAAGAAATCAGCGCAATTAACTGAAAAGAGTTTTCAAGCAGATAAAAAAAATCACCATTAAAGTTTATCGGCTGGAATCAGAATGCTACGTTCATCATATTATTATTTTCCTCTCTGCAAATCACAAGAATATCGCTCTTCTCGGTTCACAGAGAGAAAAATAAAAGATATAAAATGCAAGCATGTCAAACTAGATGCAAAAACATGGTTCAAATACAAAGGTACAAGGCTGCATACAAAGCAAACTATACAGCAAACTGAGTTTCAAACTGCAGTAACCAAGCATGTCAAAACTAAGTTACAAGAAGCATAGCAACTAGAAACATAAACAAAGTACACAATGCAGGAAACATGCAGTCAAAAGTACAACAATGCAGAGATAAACCAAGTTACAAGCAAGAGGCTTGCAATAGCCATCATCACTTTCCAACACTAGACAAAACTTTTCAGAATTAAACATATTATAAGCAAAAGTTCTTAGGGAGAGAGAGAAAGAGAGAACCTTAGTGAAAGTTTGCAGTTTGGGCAAAAAGCAGGCTATTTTTCAAGACAGTAAAAGAAAACAAAAAGATATAAAGAGGCTATTGCAAAACAGTTCAGGGAGAGTGGACATAGAGCCCATAAAACAACTCAAACATGCATTACAAACTTGCAGTGTCCACACTGTAACTCAAACAAGCACAAACTTGCTTACCAAAACTCCAAGCATGCCTCCAAAAATAAACTATTGCAGAATACTTACCAAAACAGCAAAAATCCAAACACCAACAAGCAAGCCTGTAAACCACAAATAGAACAAAGGCCAAGCTTGAAAAACCCAAGCAAACCTGCATACCAAAACACAAAAACCCTGCAAGCCTGCTTGTAAAACTCAAGTCTACAAGCCAAGTTTGCCCATAAACAAATTCTACTCCAAACCTGCCTGCATAAAAACTCAAACTGCAAGCTCAAACAAAAACCTGCAAGCCTGTTCTCAAAACAAGAAAACTTGCTCACAGGACAAACAAACAACCTGCATTACAAACACTCAAGCCTGTTTCCAAAACTCAAACTCACAAGCCTGCTTGCCCAAAAAAACAGCATAACCTGCTTGCAAACTTGCAAGCCTGCAAACCAAAACTTCCCAACCTGTATAACTGTAGCCAACTCAAATCTGCATAACCAAACTACTGCAACTTGTCCAAAAACAACCACAAACTCAAACAAGCCAACACAAAATAGTTTCAGAAGTGATTTCAAAGCTTCATCAACCATAAAAAAACTGTTCAAACATAAGCTAGTTTCAGAAACACCTTCATTATCAACAATAACAACATAAGCTAGTTTTCAGAAACACCTTCATCATCAACAATAACAACATGAGCTAGTTCTCAAAATAATATCATCATCAAACAATCAGTAGCCAAAAGAAAGGAAGAAGATCCAGAAGCAAATGAGTTTCAGAACACATTTTCATCATTGACAAAGAAACAACCAAGGAATCATCAAGCCATCAATAACAAACAACAGTTTCCAATTTCAGATTCATCATCATCAAACACTCAGAGGAAGAGAATCAACAAAAGCAAACAACAATAGTTCTCAGAATAACTCATCATCAAACGTTCAAAAAGAAGTCAAAGAAACAGAAATACCAGAAGCCAAAGCAATCATCATTTCTCCTCCCTCCGCCTAGCCTCCTGGGAGCGCCACCGGCCAGCTCACCCTCCCTCTCTCACTTTTCAGAAGCAAAATGTTCAAGGTAAGCTTGTTCTCAACCCTTTTACTACACATCAAACATCAAAAACCATGGATTAGAACATGCATGTAACAATCAAGCAAAACGAAAACATAACTGTAAAAAAACCCTTAAAACGCAAATGAAACACTTCTACCGTTCAAGCACAAACAACGTGGACCGCCGTGAACAGAGCAGGAAGTGAGATAGGGCGGCACTCCGGTGACTTAAGGACTTAAGAGTATCAAACGCTTCACATGAGAGAAATGAGAGAAATAGAGAAGAGATGAGAGAAGCGGCGCAGTTGAGGCCAAAATTACAAACCCTAATCAAATGAGAAAACCCTAAACATTGTACAACCCCAGCTAGGCCTTTGCCCCAAACAAAACCAAGCCAAAATACTGGCTAGCGCATACCCCCCCCCCCCCCCCCCCCCCCCCCCCCCCTTTTCCATTCAGTTTTTTTTTTTGTTATTCTATACCATTTTGGGCCAAATACTAATCCTAGGCCCTTCATCTTCATTTTTTAATTATTTTAAACTAATACTTTATTCCATTTTCATTATAAATAATTTGATTTTTTTTTGTTTTTTGTTAATAATTACTATAATTTTCTTAATATAATTTTAATTTTCTTTATTAAATTAAGAATTACAAATGTAATAAGATTTTTTATTAATTTTGTTTTCATTTAATAAAATACAAGATGATAGATTTTCTTTCTTTTAAAACTTTTCCTTTACATAATTCATAAAAAAATACATAAAATAATAATAATATCTTAATCTTTATTAGGTTAAATTTTATCTGTTCATTTGTAAATAAATACATGCATCTCATATTTCTTTGATTTTCTTTATCTTATAATTTGTTATAATTTTTACATTGAATTGCGACAGTTCGATTTGGTTGTAACACATAATACTTGGACATTATTATTCTGATGAGACTCATCCCCATTTGTATATAATTTGTACCCCCATCCCCAGATACTTTTTTTGTAATAATTTAGACTTTAAATTCCCGCAATTTATTGCTTTCAATATACTGTATAGTAATTAGGGTTTGTATGCGAAGAGCTGAAATCAATCGCTAGATAACCTAACACAAGAATAAATGTATGAAAATCAATACACCATTCACACTTGCACCTCTAGGGTAACCTCGTTTGTTGCCTCGGAAAATGCAATCATGTCCCTCGAGTATGAGACACTCTAGCAAATGCCCCTTCGATAAACAAAGATCTTAGTCCCTCGATGACCCTCGATGTTGCCTTCGATAAAACAATCTCGTCCCTTACAAAATTGCTAGAGCGTCTCACAAGTTTCCTTCAATGATTGTATATGATGACTCGCGCCTGTCCCATTTAACATCCTAACACAAGGTTGTTCACCAAATACAATGGTGAAGCAACACTGTTAAAAGGGTTAAAAACACAAGAAAGATCTTTGAGTAAAATAGGGTAGATAACTCTTAGTTACTTGATCAAAAGCTTGCAAAAACATCCTTGCTATTTTCAAACACACTTCACGACACAATTTCAAAACCCTACTTTCAAACATTGAAAACTTTTCAAAAGACAAAAACACCTTTGTATACATTCAAACAAGAATCATTACAAAGGTTGCCACAATGATGACCTCTTTTCAAAATATCTTTCAAAACCACACACAAAGCACCATTTCAAACAATTAAAGAGCACCATTTCAAATAATTGAAAAGCAAAGCAAGTGATCTAAACAAGTATCTAAGAGCCCATGGATAACCATGGATAGAAAGGGTGCTAATACCTTCCCTTTCTATAATCTACTCCCCGAACCCAAGAAAACATCTCAAATGTATTTCCTGTGCTTTTTGACCTTTCCTTAGGATAAAATAAAATGTCGGTGGCGACTCTTTCTAAACCGAAACATTTGTAAACACAAACGCGAAACCTCAAGTCAGTTCTCCCACCGTATCACAGAATTGGCGACTCTGCTGGGGAAATATTTCTAAAAGTGGGGTTACCTTAGGGTTTTAGATCACCTTTACATGCTTACCTTGATTTCTTTGATTGCTTTACTTTTTGGGTTCCTTGTTTAGGGTTTGTTTTAAATCCTACACCCGGATTTGGGGGCACCTTTTAGGTAAGTAGCAATAAACTGTGGGGGAACTGTGCGGGGTATACCGACATGGTTGAAGCAGTAGCTACGTTAGTGTGACATATTTGTGGGTACCAGTAGCCTTTGAGTCAATCAAAGAGAATACGGGGCCTCTTAGTGATGTCATGAAGCACTAATGAACTCTTAGAACCTTACTTGACCATCTTGGCCTTTTTAGGGGTAGTGAGGTGACCGGCTTTGGTGCAGTCCGAAGTGGGTAGATACTCGTTACTACGTTCATTGAGGATTGTTTTCTTGGAAAATTTCGGTCGCCAGTAAAGTGGATAAACTGAAACCATGAACACAAAAAATAATCCAGTAATATTGAGCTCCTTAGAACCTAGTTACTATTTATAGGACAGGTTGAGCCAACTAACTTCAAGAGGGTACTTACCTACAAACCCCATGCAAGCCTAAACCTAAAGACTTGTCTGCTTTGTGTGAATATGATTACCTGTATATACACTTTCTTAATTTTGCATACCTGTACATAACATCATACCATAGCATTTTCAATAACCATTTCAAGGATCTCGAGGGTCTTTGATGCAGGGTCACGTTGAACCAGACGTCTACCAAAAGGGCAAGAGGTTTCATTTCCCCCTAAATAAACACCGTCAAAGATCAAGTACAACAACTTGAATCAAGGGCTATGACCCACTTGACATGGTGAGCTTGATTCTCGTGGGAAGACATCCACCGATACAAAGTTCTCTAATCAAAGATGTTGATCGAAGTTCAATCTCTAACATTTTCTTGTGTTTACCCCGAGAGATCCTTGAAAACATGCATCCACATATCATGCATTGTATCATGACAAGTTTTCCCTTTCAGGTTTCCTTATTATCCTACTGTTTATTTCAGTAGAGATGGCTCTAGAGAGGACTGTCAAAGATATCCAGGATCAAAATGCTCAGCTTCAGGAAATGTTCTTGAACCTGTCCCAGGGGCAGGAGGAAGTAAAAGCTCTCCTCACAAGGGGCATGGTCCTAGGAAATCCAGGCGGCGTCAGGAATGATCAGTTGGAAGAACTACAGATTGAGCTGGCAACAATGAAGATCCATATGATGGGACAACTGGTGGGCCAGATGGCTCTCATTCAAGATCTGGCTCAAAGACAAGAGGAGCTCAGGGTTCTCGTCAACAAACTGCTTCAAGATAACCAAGTGGGGCAAACAACTGGGGTTGAAGATCAAGTCATCGTTTAACCTCCTTTGAGACAAGAAGACAAGGGAAAGGCTCCCCAACTTGCTTCAGGGTCACAAGCCCAACAACAACCTCGTCAACGTCAACGGGGTAATCGGCATAAGCAAAATCCGTATGGAAGACAATTCACTGAGATTGACATACCATTATCTCTGGTACTGGAATGCTTGTTGGATGTCAATCTGACTGTTTTAAAGGGTCCTATTCGGAAGCCCAACACCTCTGCTCCTAGCTATCACCCTGACACATTTTGTGTATACCACTCCTATAGTCCTGGACATGACACCGACGTCTGTTGGGCTTTGAAAAACAAGATCCAAGATTTGATTGACAAAGGAGTGCTGAAATTCATGCCGGATGGCGAGATGAAAATCTTCCGCTGAGGGTTCTCCACCTGAAATGACAACTTCTAACCAAGAGACTTTTGTTTTATTTGAATTTTCAAGTTGTAATTTCTTTTTTTATTCAAATAATTATCTGTTGATGTCAAACTCTGTTTCATTAATGCATTGCATATGCTTGTCTTGAATTCATCCATTCGTTTTCACTATTCTTGAATTATGCTTCCTACTTTCTTTATGATATTTAACTCTCGATAAAAGTTACAAATCTTTAGAGGGAGGATAACGAAAATAATGCCATAATCTCATACGGTATGCTTTTGGATCAACCTTGCTGACGATGTACATGCGTTTCTTTCAAATCCTAAACACTGGAGTTATAAGGAAGATAGTCCCTAGTCAACCCCTTCGACCCAAAGAAGTAGAAGTTTTCTTTTTTAACACAAATTGAAACATTTAATCAAACCTGGGACAGGTTAGTCTCTCAGTTAATTCAAAAAAATGCGCACTTAGTCGCAAAATCTCAGTTCGTAATACAACGAATGACATCAAAAACATTCCTTTGGAACCAAAAGACAGTGATGGTTCCTTATCTCATAGGAAATCATTATCTCTTAAAAAAAAAAACCCACTGAGCCAAAACCTACAAAGGAGGCTTAAGAAAGTTGGGGCATCCCGCTGACTGTAATCTCGAAAACAGGAACAGTCAGGCAAAAGTTAGGGATAATGAATCGAAAGAAAGAGGTCGTTATAAATCCTCAACAACATGAAAAATGTTGCAAAAATGACTGCCTTCCCATAAAATTCAACTTGTGTGGACCATCACCAAAATGTCATTCCAAACTCGAATGGAGTTCAGACGCACAATTAACTGAGTTAGGATTGAAGAACATTACGAAGAGCGGGTGGGTACAAACATACTTTGAGCCTTTATCCCTTGTTTCTTAAACCGTGAACCAAGTTACGTTACAACCCTTCAAAAGTCCTAATTGAAGCATGGTTTAGTTCGAAAGCATACAGTTACCAAAAGGTATCCTGACTCCTGTAAGGCTTTGCTCTAAATCTTGAGTTGAATTTGTCTTATAAAAAGTTTCCTGCTAAAAAACGCACTTTTCAAAACTTCGAGACAAGCATGAACTTTGCATTATTTGAATATCGTTGTTTGCACATGTTTATTTGTTTAACAGCAAAGAAATTCACACAGTGAATGTTCGGATGAACGAAAGCTCTCTCAGTGAATAATCGCTTCAAGTGGGACGACACTCCCATTGCAAAAAATCTCCTATCAATAAAAGGGGACTTGGTATGGTATTGTCCAGTAAACCTGGGGTAGTCCAGTCAAGATTTCAACAAATCACTCAAGATCCAGTAAACCTGGAGCAGTCCAGTCAAGATTTCAAGAAATCTCTCAATTGCAAATTAACCTGGGGCAAGTCTCCCTCACCATCACTTGGGGCATTAAAACGTCAATCTCATCAAAGGGTTACGTACAGTCCAAGTTTCCTGGCAGTGCCACAAACATTCGATACTAGGGGCAGTGACGAATCTCTCCAAAATCCTTCTGAAAAGAAACTCAAGAATCCTCGAGAAGTTCATCACCTCTTTAGCAGACCAGCAATCATGGGTTTATTTCCCCAACACTTGTCAAAGATTTATTCTCCAAAACAAAATTACATTTCAACAATGTTCATGACATATGCAGATTGATCAGCAGGTAAAGATTCCTTCATCACCTGTTGGAAGTTATGATCGTCAAAGATTCCTTCATCACTTGTTGGAAGTTATGGTCGTCAAAGATTCCTTCATCACCTGTTGGAAGTTACGGTCGTCGAAGATTCCTTCATCACCTATTGGAGTTACAGTCGTCAAAGATTCCTCCATCATCCGGTTGAGTCAAAGTTAATCCAATACCCTCTCTATTTTGGTCAGATCGACACTAGGATCTCCCTGATTCTTATGCCAGTGGAAGATATTCCGGGTTTTTGATATTTCAGATAAATCTCTCAGCAATTTATCCTGATTTTCTTCACTATCAGAGATGAAGAATCCAACTCTTTTCTTCTTCACCAGCTCGGGATTTATTTTCCCCAGCGAAATGTCGTCTTGAAAAATATTACACCTCCGTGATTCAGGACATCATGCAACGCGATCTCATGGTTTGATATATGCCACTAACCTTTACCTTTCAGGAAAGGTACAATCAAATTCAAGCGACAAAGCTTTTCTTCAGTCGAATTACGGACAAGTTCCTAAATTTTGACAAAGCTTTTTCTTCAGTCGAATTACGGACAAGTTCCTAAATTTTGACAAAGCTTTTACTTCAGTTGAATTTCGGACAAGTTCCAAAATATCAAACAGAAACAACTCACCAGCAGAATAATGGACAAATGAAGCTCCTAAAATTCTGTTTCTCTCATGAATGAAGATTCTCATCCTTGAAACCTCAAGAGATAGGTATACTCCCAAGCTCCTGATACCGTTAACAGAATGAAGATTCTCATCTTTGAAACCTCAAGAGATTGGTATACTCCCAAGCTCCTGATACCGTTAACAGAATGAAGATTCTCATCCTTGAAACCTCAAGAGATTGGTATACTCCCAACCTCCTGACCGTTAACAGAATAAAGATTCTCATCCTTGAAACCTCAGAAGATTATACTCCCAACCTCCTGACCCTTAACAGAATGAATATTCTCATCCTTGAAACCTCATAAGATTGGTATACTCCCAACCTCCTGACCCTTAACAGAATGAAGATTCTCATCCTTGAAACCTCAGAAGATTGGTATACTCCCAACCTCCTGACCCTTAACAGAATGAAGATTCTCATCCTTGAAACCTCAGAAGATTGGTATACTCCCAACCTCCTAACCCTTAACAGAATGAAGATTCTCATCCTTGAAACCTCATAAGATTGGTATACTCCCAACCTTCTGACCCTTAACAGAATGAAGATTCTCATCCTTGAAACCTCAAGAGATTGGTATACTCCCAAGCTCCTGATACCGTTAACAGAATGAAGATTCTCATCCTTGAAACCTCAAGATACTGGTATACTCCCAAGCTCCTGATACCGTTAACAGAATGAAGATTCTCATCCTTGAAACCTCAAGAGATTGATATACTCCCAAGCTCCTGATACCCTTAACAGAATGAAGATTCTCATTCTTGAAACCCCATTAGATTGGCATACACCCAACCTTTTGACCTAAACGCCTGAATGAAGATTCTCATTTTTGCTTCCCCAGTAGATTGGCATACACCCAACCTTCTGACCCAAACGCCTGAATGAAGATTCTCATTTTTGCTTCCTCGGTATATTGGCATACTCCCAATCTCTTGATATTCCCGACAGAATGAAGATTCCCATTCTCAAAGTGGTATACAACTTGAGTTCCCGATATTCCCGACAGAATGAAGATTCCTATTCTCAAAGTGGCATATAAACTAGATTCCCGATATTCCCGACAGAATGAAGGTTTTCATTCTCAATGTGGCATAACACCTGAATTTAGGATATTCCCAACAGAATGGAGATTCTCATTCTCAAAGTGGCATACAATCTGAACTCCTGAACTTCTTCTAAACAGGAATAAGCTTTTTCCAGAGCCCTGAGCTTACTCTCCAGCAGGACAGCTACTCTTCAACAGTATGGCTATTCCCCACAGAGTTTCTTACTCCCCAACAAAATCAAGATTCTTATTCTTGATTCTCCAGAGTTTTCTTTACTCTCAGCATGAATTTGTCAGAATTTCAAATCCCCTGCAGATCGAAGATTCTCGTTCTTGACTCCTCAACGCCAATTCCCCAAGCAGAATGAAGACTCTCATTATCAATTCCTCACAGAGCTTTCAGATATTCCCTGGCGAAGTTCCCCTCAAAACAGGAATCCCCAGTAGATTGGCATACAACCCAAACTCCTGACTTTCCCCAGCAATATAACTTATCCCCACAGAGGTTGTCAAAAAGCTTGAGGACACACATACTCTTCAACAGTGGTCCCAAGACTTCTCATTCTCAACGATCAAAGGATTTTCAATCCCCAGCAGCAGCCAAGGGGACTTGTCAAAGTCAAGGATTTATTTTCCCCAACAGCGGTCAGAGATTTTATTATCTCCAATTATCCAGGATTTATCTTCCTCAGCAAGACGGCTAATCAGCTTACATGCACATTCATTACATTCATATAACACATACATTGCATTATACATCATAACTTTGTGTTTCAGTTAATATTTTACCCTTCGCAGGATAAGTTTAGCAAGTTTCAAACTTCAAGGATTTCTGAAAACTGTTTACGGATGCCTCCCAATACGGATGCTAATCTGTTGCTTATTCAGACCCCCAGCTCAGAGATGTTCCAAACATGGATACCTTTCTGATACTCATTCTTTCACCTACAACATACAGTTCAACAAACATTCTTGGATGGCATCTTTAAGCCCATCTCCGACAAGATTCTGTCACATCTCCAAATGGCATATTTTAAGCCCATTCCCTCAACTATGCTTTGACGAGTGCAAATTTATGGGCACTCTAGTGTCCAATCATCTTTTACCTTCGAGTCGCGAACGGAAAAAATTTCCAATCTAACTCTTCAGGTTCAAGAAGATTGAACAGGGGAAACTATTGTACCCCAAAATTTGCCCTCCCTTTTTCACAAGAAATCACAACCCCAGGGTTTTCTCTAATTTTTAAGATTGGCTCAAGAATCAGTCAAACAGACTTTTCTTTATCAGTCAATCTAGAATTAGGGTTTTCTCTGATTTGTTAAGATTGACTCAGGAATCGATCAGACAGATCTTTCTTTGGCAGTAATCCAGGATTAGGGTTTTCGCTCGCATTTCTCAGAAGAAACTGAATCCTCAGAAATTCAGTTAACTGTTACATTATTTTTTACGCTTGTTCAAGATTACGGGTTGTTTCTCAAAACCTAATTATCTGGGATAAGAGCTGAGACTTTTGTTTGGAACATTAAGGCATTTGTTTGATCAGTGGAATGAAAGGCTTATGGAATGCTTGTTTGTTTAACTGTACAACGCATATGTTATTTGGAATACTACGCATATTGTGATTGATGTAAGGTTGCGAGACTGCAAAGTTTGTTGATTATTTATTTCATCTGGATTAGAATTATTGAGACACAATTTCAATTATTTTGATTTAAGAGTCTTAAATAATTAAATAAACAATGCAAGGAAAGATTGGAAGATATTTGACAAAGACTTTTTTTATTTATTTCAAATGTTGTTACAAATTTTATTCGAATATTGTAAGATTACAACTTATAGTATTTACAATAATATTTGTTTACAATAAATGGAAAAATAAATCTAAGCCTAATCTCGTAAGATCTTTGGCTTCTACTGCTTCCTCTATCATCCAACTGGTACTTACCTGCAAAAGACAGAAGAAAAAGAAATCAGCGCAATTAACTGAAAAGAGTTTTCAAGCAGATAAAAAAAACATCATTAAAGTTTGTCGGCTGGAATCAGAATGCTATGTTCATCATATTATTATTTTCCTCTCTGCAAATCACAAGAAGATCGCTCTTCTCGGTTCACAGAGAGAAAAATAAAAGATATAAAATGCAAGCATGTCAAACTAGATGCAAAAACATAGTTCAAATACAAAGGTACAAGGCTGCATACAAAGCAAACTATACTGCAAACTGAGTTTCAAAGTGCAGTAACCAAGCATGTCAAAACTAAGTTACAAGAAGCATAGAAACTAGCAAAAGCAACAAAGTACACAATGCAGGAAACATGCAGTCAAAAGTACAACAATGCAGAGATAAACCAAGTTACAAGCAAGAGGCTTGCAATAGCAATCATCACTTTCCAGCACTAGACAAAACTTTTTAGAATTAAACATATTATAATAAAAAGTACTTAGGGAGAGAGAGAAAGAGAGAACCTTAGTGAAAGTTTGCAGTTTGGGAAAAAAGCAGGCTTTTTTCAAGACAGTAAAAGAAAACAAAAAGATATAAAGAGGCTATTGCATAACAGTCCAGGGAGAGAGGACATAGAGCCGACAAAACAATTCAAACCTACATTACAAACTTGTAGTGTCCAAACTATAACTCAAACAAGCACAAACCTGCTTACCAAAACTCCAAGCCTGCCTCCAAAAACAAACTACTGCAGAATCCTTACCAAAACTGCAAAAATCCAAACACCAACAAGCAAGCCTGTAAACCACAAATAGAACAAAGGCCAAGCTTGAAAAACTCAAGCAAACCTGCATACCAAAACACAAAAACCCTGCAAGCCTGCTTGTAAAACTCAAGTCTACAAGCCAAGTTTACCCATAAACAAATTCTACTCCAAACTTGCCTGCACAAAAACTCAAACTGCAAGCTCAAACAAAAACCTGCAAGCCTGTTCTCAAAACAAGAAAACCTGCTCACAGGCCAAACAAACAACCTGCATTAAAAACACTCAAGCCTGTTTCCAAAACTCAAACTCACAAGCCTGCTTGCCCAAAATACATCATAACCTGCTTGCAAACTTGCAAGCCTGCAAACCAAAACTTCCCAACCTGCATAACTGTAGCCAACTCAAATCTGCATAACCAAACTACTAAAACTTGTCCAAAAACAACCACAAACTCAAACAAGCCAACACAAAATAGTTTCAGAAGTGATTTCAAAGCTTCATCAACCATAAAAAAAATAGTTCAAACATAAGCTAGTTTCAGAAACACCTTCATCATCAACAATAACAACATAAGCTAGTTTTCAGAAACACCTTCATCATCAACAATAACAACATGAGCTAGTTCTCAAAATAATATCATCATCAAACAATCAGTAGCCAAAAGAAAGGAAGAAGATCCAGAAGCAAATGAGTTTTAGAACACATTTTCATCATTAACAAAGAAACAACCAACGAATCATCAAGCCGTCAATAACAAACAACAGTTTCAGATTTCAGATTCATCATCATCAAACACTCAGAGGAAGAGAATCAACAAAAGCAAACAACAATAGTTCTCAGAATAATCTCATCATCAAACGTTCAAAAAAAAGTCAAAGAAACAGAAATACCAGAAGCCAAAGCAATCATCATTTCTCCTCCCTCCTCCTAGCCTCCTGGGAGCGCCACCGGCCAGCTCACCCTCCCTCTCTCACTTTTCAGAAGCAAAACGTTCAAGGTAAGCTTGTTCTCAACCCTTTTACTACACATCAAACATCAAAAACCATGGATTAGAACATGCATGTAACAATCAAGCGAAACGAAAACATAACTGTAAAAAAACCCTTAAAACGCAAATGAAACAATTTGTACCGTTCAAGCACAAACAACGTGGACCGCCGTGAACAGAGCAGGAAGTGAGATAGGGCGGCTCTCCGGTGACTTAAGGACTTAAGAGTATCAAACGCTTCACATGAGAGAAATGAGAGAAACAGAGAAGAGATGAGAGAAGCGGCGCCGCTGAGGCCAAAAATATAAACCCTAATCAAATGAGAAAACCCTAAACATTGTAGAACCCCAGCTGGGCCTTTGCCCCAAACAAAACCAAGCCCAAATACTGGCTAGCGCATACCCCTCCCCCCCCCCCCCCTTTTCCATTCAGTTTCTTTTTGTTTTTGTTATTCTATACCATTTTGGGCCAAATACTAATCCTAGGCCCTTCATCTTTATTTTTTAATTTTTTTAAACTAATAATTTATTCCATTTTCATTATAAATAATTTGATTTTTTTTGTTTTTTTGTTAATAATTACTTTAATTTTCTTAATATAGTTTTAATTTTCTTTATTAAATTAAGAATTACAAATGTAATAAGATTTTTTATTAATTTTGTTTTCATTTAATAAAATACAAGATGATAGATTTTCTTTCTTTTAAAACTTTTTCTTTACATAATTCATAAAAAAATACATAAAATAATAATAATATCTTAATCTTTATTAGGTTAAATTTTATCTGTTCATTTGTAAATAAATACATGCATCTCATATTTCTTTGATTTTCTTTATCTTATAATTTGTTAGAATTTTTACATTGAATTGCGACAGTTCGATTTGGTTGTAACACATAATACTTGGACATTATTATTCTGATGAGACTCATCCCCATTTGTAAATAATTTGTACCCCCATCCCCAGATACTTTTTTTTGTAATAATTTAGACTTTAAATTCCCGCAATTTATTGCTTTCAATATACTGTATAGTAATTAGGGTTTGTATGCGAAGAGCTAAAATCAATCGCTAGATAACCTAACACAAGAATAAATGTATGAAAATCAATACACTATTCACACTTGCACCTCTAGGGTAACCTCGTTTGTTGCCTCGGAAAAAGCAATCATGTCCCTCGAGTATGAGACACTCTAACAAATGCCCCTTCGATAAACAAAGATCGTAGTCCCTCGATGACCCTCGATGTTGCCTTCGATAAAACGATCTCGTCCCTTACAAAATTCCTAGAGCGTCTCACAAGTTGCCTTCAATGATTGTATACGATGACTTGCACCTGTCCCGTTTAACATCCTAACACAAGGTTGTTCACCAAATACAATGGTGAAGCAACACTGTTAAAAGGGTTAAAAACACAAGAAAGATCTTTGAGTAAAATAGGGTAGATAACTCTTAGTTACTTGATCAAAAGCTTGCAAAAACATCCTCGCTATTTTCAAACACACTTCACGACACAATTTCAAAACCCTACTTTCAAACATTGAAAAATTTTCAAAAGACAAAAACACCTTTGTATACATTTAAACAAGAATCATTACAAAGGTTGCCACAACGATGGCCTCTTTTCAAAATATCTTTCAAAACCACACACAAAACACCATTTCAAACAATTGAAGAGCACCATTTCAAATAATTGAAAAGCAAAGCAAGTGATCTAAACAAGTAACTAAGAGCCCATGGATAACCATGGATAGAAAGGGTGCTAATACCTTCCCTTTCTATAATCTACTCCCCGAACCCAAGAAAACATCTCAAAGGTCTTTCCTGTGCTTTTTAACCTTTCCTTAGGATAAAATAAAAAGTCGGTGGTGACTCTTGCTAAACCGAAACATTTGCGAACACAAACGCAAAACCTCAAGTCAGTTCTCCCACCGTATCACACATTTCATAACAGGTCTTCCAGTACAGGTTTCTCATATTTTCGCTGTTTATTTCAGCAAAACAAATGGCCCTTGAACAAACAGTAAAAGACCTTCAAGCTCAAAACGCTCAGTTCCAACAAATGTTCACGGCTTTGGACCATGGGCAGGAAGAACTGAAAGCTCTCGTCATCAAAGAGAAGAAGAAGAAGGCAAAGAAACCGGCTAAAATCTTTAATATGGGAAGAAGAATCAAAGGATCGGTTAAACGAGCTTTAGATGTCACAACTCCATCAAACGAAGGGGATAATCATGAAGAAGTCAACAACCCCGAGGCTGATGAAGAAGGAGCTGATTACTCTGAGGAACAATATCCTCCTACTAACAATAAATACATACAGCTGGAGGATCATCTTAATGCTATAGAGACTCAGCAGGTACCTGGCTTGGACTTTGAAGAGTTAGGGCTGGTTCCTGGAGTGGTCATCCCACCAAAGTTCAAGGTTCCCACATTTGCTAAGTATGATGGTGTCTCCTTCCCTAAGTTGCACCTAAGGTCCTATTCCAGGAATTTCCAGCCTCACACTGCTGATTGGAAGTTATGGGTCCATTTCTTCCAAGAAAGTTTAGCTGGCACGCAACTGGAGTGGTTCTATCAGCTAGAAAGAACAGACATTCATACCTGGCAAGACATGGCTGCTGATTTCTATAAGCAGTACCGATACAATGTTGACCTTGCTCCAACTCATATAGAACTTTAAAGCATGTCTATGGGTTCTAGCAAAGGCTTCAAGTAATATGCCCAGAAATAGAGGGATCTAGCTGGCAGTGTACAACTACTTCTGAATGATCGGGAAATGTTAGACATGTTCATGGGAACTCTGACAGGCCCGTTCTTTAATCTACTGTTTGGTAGTTCCTCATTCGTGTTTACAGAGATGGTTCTGAATAGAGAAAGGATCAAAAGTGGTATCAAGAGTGGGAAGATCCCGATGGCTGCATCTTCTAATGCTGAGAAGAATACATTTGTTGGTAAGAGGGAAGCCAATGTTGTGTATGGCCAGAAGGGTCGTAATAAGGTAGACTACCACCAATCTGTAGAGGCAGTGCTAGTCTCTAATTCGGCACGCGTACAACGACCATAACAACGGGGTAATCAACGAAGGCAAGACAAGCCCAAGAGACAGTTTACCAAGCTCAACATGCCGCTGTCTCAAGCATTGAAACACTTGATGAGGATGGATCTGATTACTCTGATATGACCTCATCCAAACCCTAAGACTTCTTCTCCTAACTACAATCTTGATGTAACGTGTGCTTATCATTCTGGCAGTCCTGGGCACGATACTAACGATTGTTGGACACTGAAATACAAGATTCAAAATATGATTGACGCCAAGGATATTGAGTTCGACCCTCCTGAGACTCCCAACGTGATCACTGCTCCCATGCCAAATCATGGCAAGGATTGAGAGCATTTTTCTTCATTTAAATTCTTAATTTTTATTTTCTTTGTTTGTTCAAACAATTATTGTCATGTCAAACTTTTCTATTTCATTAATTCATTGCACATGTTTGTCTTGAATTAATTTTTATGATATTCAACCTTGATTAAAAGCTCTAAGCCTTTTGAGGGAGGATGACGAGAACGATACCACAATCTCTACAGTATGGTTTTGAACAGACCCCACTGACGATGTACAGGCGTTGTTTCAAATCCTAAACAGTGAAGTTATAAGGAAGATAATCCCTAGTCAACCCCTTTGAGCCTAAGAAGTAGGAGTTTTATTTTCACACAAATTAAAATCCTTAATCATAACTTCGGGCAGGGTAGTTTTCTCAATTAATTCAGATGTGCATTCAGTCGCAAGTTTTCCATTCATACACGACAAATAGTGTAGAAGATGATCTCCAAAAGATGGTGATGGTTCCACATAATCATTAAGAACATGCAATCATTATCTCTCAAAATAAAAGCCCATTAAGTTAAAACCTATGAAGGAGACTTAAGAAGAAAACTGGGGCATCCCGCTGGCTGTGATCACAAAAGAAACAGTTCAGGAAAAAGGCAGGGATAGCAAAATCAAAAAAGAAAGAGGTCCTACAAATACTCAACAAAAATAAAAGGTCACAAAAATGTCAGCCTTCTCAAACAAATGTTCAATTTCTGAATCATCACCGAAATATCGGGGCCAATATTCCTGAACTCAATTGAGATTCAAAATGCACAATTAACTGAGCATAGGACTGAAGAACATCATGAAGAACGGGTTGATACAAATAAATTTTGAGCCTTTATCCTTTGTTTCTTAAACCGTGAACCGGGCCATGTTACAACCCTTAAAAGTCTTAGCTGAAGCATGGGTTAGTTCGAGAGCATATTGTTACAAAGGTATCCTAACTCCTGTAAGGTTTTCTATAAATCATGAGTTGATATCACATTCTTGCAAATTTTGTTTTACTACAAAAAACGAATTTTCAAAAAATTTCATGACATACGTAATCTTTGCATTCTTTAAATGACAATGTTTGCATATGGTTAATTGTTCAAATGGCATAAAAATTCACACAACGAATATCCAGTGAACTAAGAACCCCTCTGTTGTACCCCAAAATTTTCCCTCTCATTTATCAAGTATTTTCTCACAAGATCTCCTTTGGTTCAAGACTACACTAGGGTTGATTAGCTCAAGACACCTCCTTAAGCATTGATGACTGAAATTAGGGTTTGAGATTGCACAAGGATAATTGAACTCTTAATGCCTCATATTACTTTCATGGATCATTATGGACCTTCAAAATTGTTCATGTCAAGTTTCAAGTCTTGGATCACATTTTTGCTCAGTCAATTGATCAGTTGACCTAAAAATCCTTTGTATTGGGGAAAAAGTCAACTATGGTCAATTTCCAGTAAAACTTCATAATTTTTTATCCATATCAACATTTTGAACTCCTATATGTCATTTTGATCAAGTTTGGACCACAATTCCTCAAGAAATTTGATCAGATCATCAAAAGGGCAAAATGGTCAAAATTAGGGTTTTGACTGAGAAAGGGCAATTTCTGATTTTTGACCAAGCAAGTGGTTGATTGGTTGGAAAAATGATCTCAAGGATTCAATTGCATCATTTTGACATAATGACATGACTCAAAACATTTCTCAAGGTCTTTCTTTTGATATTTGATTTTCAGTCAACTGATCAAAAGTCAAATGCGTACTGAAAAGTCAAACTTTGACTTTTTGGTTAAAATCAAGTGTCAAAGATCACAATTCATCAAAATATGTCAAAATATGAAACTTGTTCATCAAGAAATAAAAAATTCAAGATTTCAATTTTGAAAAGTCAAAGTTTCCAAACTTAGAAATTTTTCTAAGTGTTGAAAACTTCATATTTTTTCACAACTTTGAGCCAATTTTTCACCATGATGCAAGGTGATTCAAAGGAAACTTTCAACATGAAAGTTGTAGATCTCAATGAGATATAAAACATTTATTTACACAACTTCTCCTATAAATTAATGGATTTCAAGTTATGATTTTGTAAATACATGTTCATGAAACTTGGAGACATAGTGAAATTTTGCCCTAGTTTAGGCAGGATTTTGACCTAACTTCATGGAAATTTTTCACATAGTTCCAAGGGGAATTTTCAAAAGTGATTCAAAAAGGGGTTGTAGAGCACATTACAAGCTATCTAAAATGTCCAAGAATTCCTTGAGATCATGTTTGATCAAGAATAATCGAAGGCAAGAAGTTAGGGTTTCATTCTTGAATCACAAGTCATTTCTTGATGAACACATAATGCAATTTCAATGTTAGGCTGCATAATCTTGCTTTACAGGCCTTCTAACTTGTGTATCTATCCATTATTAATGAATTGCATAAACTTTTAAGCTATAATTCAAGTGGTTTACTCTTTATCCAATTCACATTACCATTTTGGGAAGAAAGTGAAGAATACCATTCTTGAAAAGCAAGCTTTATGCACAAAGTCAATTATTGATCCTATAACTTGTTCCCTCTAATCACACTCCATCTACAAAGTCAGAAGAAAGTGTGTTTAAAGCATAACCACTCTATCTTAGCAAGTACACAAGACTTTGAAACTTGGATTTCTCAAAAAATCACATGTTATGCTTAAACTTGTGATTTTGAATTCTGATCAACAACAAGCTTCCAATCTTGTTGCTTATAAATAGAGGCACTATTTGTGAGCTAGAACACAAGCAAAAGCACCCTGAAACACGCCCAAACTCCCTCAAGCCAGAAATTGCACAAAAACTACATTGATGCATAATTCTGACCTTAAACTTATATCTCTCATTTCCCTCGTACGCTTTTCTTCCTAATCAACCACAACTCCTACACATCAAATGTAACCTATCCCTGACCCTACTTCATAATTGTAACTCCATCTTCATCAACCTCCATAAGAAAAAATAGAGCTATGCAAGTTGACTTCTCCAGACCATTTCAGCCATCCATTGCTCAAGCTAATAATTGCATTAGCTTCCTGGGAACTTGAGGAAGCTAACCTGATCATTGCAGCACCTTCAATCAAGCTCATTTGCATTTTAAGATTTCCAGTTTTGAGGTATTTTTCTTTAACTTCTATCTCATTACTTAGGCATGATTAGGCTTGCATTTATGAAGATAAAATATAGACATCATTGCCCTGAAACTATACATATCCATAGATTTCATTTATATTGATTGAGCTTAGAGAATTTTAGGTTTGAATCTCTGAAAATATTTAGGTCAGAATGTGGTACTTTTAGAAATTCTCATTCTTCTTTGATTTATAGCTCATGATATTTATATGGTTGGATTCGTATGGAAAATGGAGTAACTTTCATGTTTGCATCTTTCATTTTTGTTGAGAAATGAGCAAGTTACAGGAACTATGGCTGGAGGTTGAAGATGAAGTTCATTTCTAGAACTTGTTTTGTATTGTGTATTTATTGTTTTAGTTATATCAACGGATGTACAACCACCCCAATGGAAAAGGTGGCGCGCGTATGTGCATAAGGTCAAGGATTCAACGCACAACACTACCTTTTGGTTCTATTTTTCACATTTTCACCCTTTTTTTTGTTTCCAAACATCACACATGGGCCTCCAACTTGGGCCTTTTCCTTTGTTTGCCGATTCTAACCCCCTTGACTAAGTTTTCACTCCTGGCCCATTTTATTTCTTTTTTATTTATTTTTGTTTTTATTTTTATTTTTATATATATTTCTATTTCATATTTTTTTATTATTACTATTTTTATTATTATCATTATTATTAATATTTTACTAGAAAAATATATAAAAAAAATACTTTTATTTTATTATTCATATTTATTTAGTTTATTTTTCTTTATAAAAATGAAAAAGAACAAAAACAATTTTCTTAATAAATTAATTTCTCTTTCTTGACTAATATTTAGACAATTAGGTTTAATTATTATATTATATTATTTTCTTGTAAATTAATTTAGAACTTAGGTTTATTTTAATTAATTATTTTTCCCTATTATTTCTATTATTTAAAACTTTTTTTCATAAAAAACCCTAAAAAACTTTTTTTTACTTAATTTCTTTCTTATTTAATTTAGGTTTAAGTTTTGTTAGTATTTTTAATTAATCATTTTCTTTAATTAGGTCAAGATTAATACTTTTCATGAAAATCAAACAAAAATCATTTCTTTTTTCATTTGTATTTGTACATTATTATCTATTCAATTTTTGTACAATATTCAATATGGTTGTAATACTTATTTAGATTTAATTTTCTTGCAATTTCCCCATTTGTAAATTTGTACACCCCCTCCCCTAAATGTTGTAATAGCTTAGTATTTTTATTTTCCGCAATTTAATGCTTTATATACAAATGCTAGTAATTAAGGTTTGTATGGGAAGATAAAATCAATGCTTAGAAAACCCTAATTCAAAGACAAAACAATGCATGTAAATCAATACACTTGCATACTTACACCCTTAGGGTAAACCCACTTTGCTGCCTTACAAAAAATGGCCATGTTATGCATGTGAGGGATCTTAGCAAAAATAAATCAAAATACAAGATCATAGTCCCTCGATGACGCTATCAAAGTTTCCTTACAAATGATCTTAGTCCCTTAAAGAAAATGCTAAGATATCTTACAACATTGCTAATCATGGCTATATGATGACCCATGCCCGTCCCCTTTACATCCAAAGATAGGGTTTCTTACCAAATCAATGGTAAGATAACAATGTCAAAGGAAAGAGGAAATACATAAGAAATACTTTTGAGTAGGTAGAATGTTCCTAGTTGCTTGCTCATTTTCATAACAAAACATCCTTGCTATTTTCAAAACAAACACCAACGCTTCCAAAAACATCTTTCAAACTTGAAAACATTTTCAAAAGATCAACACTTTGTATACATTCTTACGTACGAGAATCATTACAATGTTTTCCTAAACAATGGCTCCATTTTCAAAATACTTTCAAAAAAAACCACAGAAAGCACATTTTCAAACAAAAGCAAGTGATCTAGCAAGCAACTAAGAGCCCGTAGATAACTACGGATGAAAATGGTGCTAATACCTTCCCTTTTCATAATCTACCCCTCGAACTCAAGAAAACATCTCTAAAGGTGTTTCCTGTTCTTTTCAACCTTTCCTTTTGGATAAAAGAAAATTCGGTTACAACTCTTGCTATCCGCAACATTTGCGACCAAACACAAAACAACCAAGTCAGTTCTCCTCCGTGTTACACCCTCAATGGGCAGAATTACCTCAGATGAAAAAAGAATTACCAATAACAAGCCTTTTATAATCAAGGGGAATGACTTGGTGTCTAATTAATCTGGGGAAGTCAAGCCAATATGCAAAGTATCTCTCCAAAAATTCTGAATAGCCAGGGGCAGATCTCCATCTGAATCACTCGGGGGTTGTTCCATTGATCGGGGATTCTAGCAGAAAATCACTGAAATTTGAATCTTTGGTACCACCAAATTTCTTGTCTGTGCTAGTAATATCAGATGGTGTCAGTATAATGACTTTGAATCCTTCCATGATAGTTCTTAGAAAAGATACCTAAGGAATTCAAGACTATCATAAACTTGATCAAACATCAGGTGCACCAGATTCATCCTGAAGTAGATCCACACAGGCTCCCACGTATAAAAGGGCACATGCGATCACATAAACATTTTCTGGCATTTCTACAACACTTGTTGTCATAGACGGTGACAACTCTCTATATCCTATGAGCGCGGATATAGTCATAAAATACTATGCATGAAAAAGACTCGCTAGGTTGACAGGCCTAGGAAAATTTAAGGGCATCCCGGCGAAACAAAAGAGTTCAGGAAAAAATTAGGGATATAGACAAACAAATTGTACACCCTGCAAGTCGAAAACTTGAAAAGGCGGCTTGAGCAAAAAGGGTATCCCGGTGGACTGAAAACCCAAAAGGGCGGTCGAGGAAAAAGTTAGGGATTAAAAACGTACGACTATGTCCCGTCATCTTGTCATTTGTTTATCAGTAGAAGACTTATCATCCTGATCAGCATTTACCAAGCACCTCAGGAGTTTGGATGGCACTCAAACCATCCACAAAATCTCCACAGATACTTTCTCCAGCAGGTACAGAGGTAGGGGCATCTTATTAAAAAGTCGCCGCCATATCCTCAGCTTACAACCTAGTGATGTCAGTTGTTGTTGTATCCCTGATAGAACAGGAATTTCCAACTACTTCTCCGACATCAGGTTTTACCTAGTAAAGTTGTCAAACTTCTCAGGATTCCCTAATAGGATTTCACAAAATCCTCAAGGCAGTGCACAAATATTTCCTTCCACAACAAAGTTTATTTCTCTAACAACAGAAGATCATCTCCCAGTAGTTCAGCTTCAACAAAATCTGAAGACCTACATTCTTCATCGCCAGCTGCAATCAGGGATTTATTTTCCCTAATTAAACAGTGCTGCAATAGAATAACTAATACATTCACATATTGCATTCATACATTATTCTATAAACTTCATAGAATCTACAGTACAAATGCATACATCCCAATCTCATTTATTTTGAGAACACCATTACACAATGCATTTCATACTGTTGTACCCCAAAATTTGCCCTCCCTTTCTTCAGGAAACCATCTTGGATTTTCAAGGTCCCCCTGAAACAAATCCAAGTCCTGAGTTATCCCTTTGCCCAAGCAAGCCACTTACAATAGCAAGATGATCTCACGAACTCCAGAAACAACACTTTTATCTTGAGAAAAATCAAATTCTAAGTACTTAGAATGCTTCTCTAAAATAAGTGTTTTTAGAAAAATCAGCGCTTCAGAACTTCTGGACCCATTCCAGATGAAAACGGTCAGAAGTTGCAAGCTTGGCTCAGCGTGGTCAGAAGTTGGCTCTTCAGCAGCTACATCAGTTCAATCAGAAGTTGTAAACGTGGTTTAATATATAAGCCTCAAACAGAACATGCCCCTTCAGCAGTTACACAAGCTCAGTCAGAATTTGCTAAAGGAATGCAAGAGAAGCAGGAAAGTCTGAAGGCTCCTTCAGAACAGGTTGAAATCAGAAGATGAAAGATCAGAAGAGTGGGTGTTACACTGATAAAGAATCTCCAGAGCTTACTAAGACAACAGGAAGCCAAGGCCAGGGCATGGTTTATGCTGCTGATTCAACGCTGATTTCCATTACCAGAATGTTGATGTTGATAGGTCTTGTCACCATTTAATGCCCATTAATGCTTCCAACCACTCCTGAGCATTCACGTGTGGCTTGGAAAACGCTTTTGCACAGATTCTGGCATGGGTCTACGTGCCACTGCCCACTTCAGAGGTCACTTCTCCCCAATCTACGCCTGCTGCTGCAACCTAGGCTGAAGCTATCTGTATCACAACTTCCCAGGAATTTCTGTCAAAGAACAAATTCAAACTCTGTTGGCGCCTTAAATGTTCAAGGCATCCACAAGAACTTTTCCTATAAATAGAGAGTCTTCACCACTGCAAAAGGCGTTCAAAAAAAAGAAACAGAAATTGCTAAGTGAGAAACAGAACTCTTAGCAACACATCATTCTGAAACTCTGCCAAAATCTCCAGTTTTGTTTCATAACTTTGAGTTTCTCACCTTCAAACTTCATCAAATATCCAGTTTTTTTTCTGTAAACCAAAGACACCCTTTCCAAACTTCTGACCCTACATACGTATACACCTTTACTTCCCCTTTTCAAAGAAAATCTGTCCAGAACACCACCAGAACCAAAAGCTAACTTTCACCCACAAACTTTCCCAACGGTCAGGTAAGCACCTGCTGACCCTCATCACGCTGTTAAGCATCATCGGCTGTGCATATTCAAATAAACATAATGTAAATATCATGTTGTTGCTGTTTATGTTCTGAGGATTTTCATACCTCAGAACGTTCTGAGCCAATATAGGATTTGCCTATGACCTGGTGGTTCTGACCTCTGAAACATTTTTGTATTTGCTGGATCTGTTCCAAATATGTTTCCTGTTTTGTGGAGTAACAACAGAATTGCAGATGTTCTGACTAGTACAGGGAAAAGCCAAATGCTGACTTTGACGTTAGCATATCTGAAGCCTGTTTTGCTGTCAATGATATCAGAACCTCTGAGAGTTATTTCCTTTTCAGCAGAATCAGAACTTCTGGTTTCTCCACTAACAAACTTCTGTCTTGCAGCGCAGGGAAATCAGAACCTCTGATTTCCCCACTAACAAGGTTCTGTTTTGCAGGTGCCAGAGTCAGAAGTTCTGACTCATCCAGTTTCACTAATAGGTTGATCATCTGGCAGCGGATCTGAGTCAGAACTTCTGATGACCTCCCAGCAGCGCGCGGGCTCCCTCTCTCTCTCTATATATATATATATCTTGTTTTTTGCTATTTTCTTTTTTGTCTATTTTTCTCGTTGAACCCCCCATGTACAAATGTGTATCCCCCTCCCCTAATTGTTGTAATAGCGTATGATTTTACATTTCCGCTTCTTATTGCTAGTAATTAGGACGTGTATGGCAAGATAAAATCAATGAAATAGAAAAACCTAATTCAAAGAAAAAACTCTTGTATGCAATAAAATACACTTGCACACTAACACCCCTAGGGTTACATCCACTTGTTGCCTTTCAAAAATTGGGCCATATTGCATGTTAGGTCTCTTTGGGAAAAACAAACAATTCAAATGATCATAGTCCCTCGATGACGCTTTCGAAAGTTGCCTAAAAATGATCAAGTCCCTTAAAGAAAAATTGCCCAAAGATACTTGGCACCATTGCAATTATGGTCTAAACGACGACCTGTGCCCGTCCCTTTCACATCCTAACACAAGATTGTCCACCAAATACAATGGTGGAACAAAATTGTTAAAAGGGTTAAAAACATAGAAAAGATCTTTGAGAAATTTAGGATAGATAGCTCTTGGGTACTCGCCAACTTGCAAAACAAAAACGCTTGCCTACTTTTTTCAAAACCATACATCACAAACACTTTCAAAACAACTTTCAAAAAAAACATGGAAAACTTTTTAAAAGACATACACCTTTGTATACATCCCAACATGGATCATTACCAAGGTTGCCACCACATTGGCCTCTTTTCAAAACATTTTTCAAAACCCACACACAAAGCATCATTTCAAACAATTGAAAACCAAGGCAAGTTGATCTAAGCAAGTACCTAAGAGCCCATGGATAACCATGGATAGAAAGGGTGCTAATACCTTCGCTTTCTATAATCTACTCCCCGAACCCAAGAAAAATCTCAAAGGTTTTTTGCTGTGCTTTTTAAACCTTTCCTTAGGATAAAATAAAAAGTCGGTGGCGACTCTTGCTCAACCGAAACATTTGCGAAACAAACGCAAAACCATAGTCAGTTCTCCCACCGTATCACAGAACTGGCGACTCTGCTGGGGAGAATTTTAAAAGTGGAGTAACCTTAGGGCTTAGATCACCCTCTTGCATGACTAATTGTTTGATTTGATTGCTTTATATTTTTGGCTCTCTTGTTTGGGTTTGCAATCCTACACACGGATTTTGGGAAACATTCATAGATAGCAATACATTGTGGAAACTGTGCGGGGTATACCGACACGGTCGAAGCAATAGCTATATTAGTGCGACATATTTGTGAGTACCGGTAACCCTTGAGTTCAATCAAGGAGAGTACGGGGCCGCTGAGTGATGTCACTAAGCACTAATGACCTAGAACCTTACTTGACCATCTTGGCCTTTTATTAGGGGTAGTGAGATGACCGACTTTGGTGCAGTCCGAAGTTGGTAGATACTCGATACTACACTCATTGAGGGTTGTTTTCTTGGAATATTTTGGTCGCTAGTTAAGTGGCTAAACCAAAACAATGAACAATGAAAACAATCCCGTGATATTGAGCTCCTTAGAACCCGGTTACTATTTATAGGACAGGTTTTTAAGCCAACTACACTCAAGAGGGTACTTACCTATGAAACCCCATGCAAGCCTGAAACTAGGGTTTGGTGTGAATTGCTTGTACATATGTGTTGTGCATACATCATGGACATCATAAAACATCATATGCATTCATTAACCATTTCAAGGGTTTTGGATCTTCATCTTTGTTCCTGTTTTGTAGGTTATGGAAGTTCCTCGCAGAAAAACCATTCAAGTCAACCTTGTGAGAATCTCTCCTCAACTCAAAGAGCTCACCTCAAGAATTCCGGAAAGCTCATCCTTCAGTGAAAGACATGGTAGACTGCTCAGCCTAGTCAACACCAACATTGAAGAAGACATGGTGAAAGTGCTATTCCAGTTCTTTGACCCTCTTCACCACTGTTTCACTTTCCCCGATTACCAGTTGGTGCCCACTTTGGAGGAGTTTTCTCAACTCCTGAGAATTCCTATCCTTAATCAACTACCTTTCAACGGTACGGAAAAGGAACCAAAGCCTGAAGATGTTGCTCAAGCATTACATCTACAACCATCCGACATCAAGGGGCATTGGGAAACCAGAAGCGGCGTCAAGGGATTCTTAGCAAAATTCTTGTTTGAGAAGGCACAAGAATGTTGGAACTCATTGGACCTACAAGCCTTTGAAGAAATTGTGGCACTCCTTATCTATGGGTTGGTCTTGTTCCCAAATCCTGACCAATTGGTAGATGTCAATGCCGTCAAAATCTTCTTGTCCAGAAATCCAATACCAACATTGCTTGGGGACATCCTTCACTCATTTTACACACGAACAATGAGAAAGAGGGGTGTTCTCATGTGCTGTACTCCTCTCCTTGCAAGGTGGTTTATTTCGCACCTTCCACAATCTGTCTTGAAGAACGACCAAAGCTCAAGGTGGTCCCAACGGTTGATGACTCTTACTCACTCTGATGTACATTGGTGTTCTTGGTCCAGAGAAAATGTCATCATCGTCGATCGTTGCGGAGAATTTCCTAATGTTCCTTTACTTGGAATTAGAGGAGGTATCACCTACAACCCTTGCCTAGCTTTGAGACAATTTGGATATTCCCGGAGGGATGGCCCTCATGACATGTTGATTCCTGACCTAGTTTTTGACTTCGACAACGATGCGCAAGGACTTCGCCAAAGATTCATCAGAGCTTGGGGAAAGCTCAACAAGGTTGATAGCAAGACTCTGGGACACAAGAACTCCATCCCTCTTGAGCCTTATCTCAAGTGGGTACGAGCCCGAGCCCAAAGTATGATGATGCCTTATCCTCATGTTCTCCCTGTGATTAAAGAGCCCGTCAAGGAAGGAGAGGTTCCCTACACCATCCTACATCCAGACATGCCTACATCGTGGGAGGAAATGCAGAAAAGTTGGATTCAGCTCAAGGAGGAACGAAATACTTTTGAAGCTAGCTTCTACGCCAGTGAGAAGAAGGTTCTAGAGCTTACCCGCCGACTCCATGAGCAAGAGGCCCTCAACACCTACATCGCACCAAAGAGGATGCGCAATGTCTTTTTGCCTTGAGAAGTTATTTTGTAATATTTGGCCCATGGGGCATTTATGTACTAACAAATTTCTTCTTATTAATATGACGTGCGTTCTTCTTTGTCTGAAACAATTTTGAATGTTCTAAATCCTTGAATGCATTGCATACATAAGCATACCATTCATCATGTGCTTAAGCAGGTATCACTCCAGGTTTCCTTATCTTTCTACTGTTTATGTCAGCAGGATGGATCTCGAGCAAACAGTCAAAGACCTACAAGCTCAGAATGCACAGTTCCAGCAACTCCTGATGACCTTGGCTAAGGGTCAGGAGGATATCAAGACTCAATTGGGGAACAAAGACCCAGTGAAAAAGAAGAAAAAGAGACTCGGGATGGCTACTTTGGGGAGAAGATTTGACGGAGAAGCTCGGAGAGTGCTTGAATTTCCTCCTATCTCTGATGAAGGAACCAGCAAAGGAGGTGGAGCTGCGGTACCTTCCGAGTCTGATGCGGAAGAGGAGGAGGTCGAAGAGGATGAAGATTATACCGATCAGCAATACCCTCCAGCTGATGATAAATACAAAGGGCTAGAAGACAGGTTGGCCGCCATGGAGCTACAAAGGGTACCGGGTTTGGATTTTGAAGACTTGGGTTTGGTTGCTGGGATTGTGATTCCCCCAAAATTCAAAGTGCCAGTGTTTGTGAGGTATGATGGGCTGTCCTGTCCCAAAATGCATCTCAGGTCCTACGTGAGAAAAATTCAACCCTATACGGAAGATAAAAACCTTTGGATTCATTTCTTTCAAGACAGTCTTTCTGGAGCTCAGTTGGAGTGGTTTTATCAGCTAGAAGGAACCAGCGTTCAAAATTGGGAAGATTTGGCCACCGCTTTCTACAAACAATACCAATACAACTCTGACCTTGCCCCTACTCGTACCCAACTTCAGGGTATGTCGTTAGGAACAGGCGAAGGATTCAAAGAGTACGCACAAAAATGGAGGGATTTGGCTGGCAGGGTGCAGCCTCCTTTAACCGATTGTGAACTTGTCGATATGTTTCTAGGGACCCTATCTGGACCATTTTTCAATCATCTGATTGGTAACTCTTTTGCGGGGTTTACCGATTTGATCTTAACGGGCGAAAGAATAGAAGCTGGCATCAAGTCAGGAAAGATTCAGAAGGGTATTGCTGCAAGTACTGAGAGGAGGCCTTTTAAGAAGGAAGCAAGTGCCGTCTATGGTCCTAGAAGACAAGTCAAGCTAGAAAGTCGCCAAGTCGTCAATGCTCTGGTCATTTCAAAAACTGTTGCTGCTCCTCAGTAGTACAATCAACAAAGAGGTGAAAGGCCCAAGAGGCAGTATACTCGGTTGAGTATGACCTTGTCACAAATTTTACCCCAACTGTTATCAACCAACTTGGTGACCATCAAAGAAGCTCCTAAAGTCGTGAATACTGCATCTCCTAAGTATAACCCAAATGCCCGTTGTGCTTATCATTCTGATAGCCCCGGGCATACTACTGACGATTGCTGGGCCTTGAGAAACAAAGTGCAAGATCTTATTGACGCGAAGGAAATTCAGTTTGAAGCGCCTGAAAGACCGAATGTTGTAACTGCTCCTATGCCCCAGCATAGAGTAAATGCCATTGAAGAGGAGTTGTATGCTGTTTCAGTGAATGATGTTGCTACCCCTCTTTTGACTGTTAAGAGGAACTTATTACTAGCCGGTTTATTTCCGGGTTGTGGTAAGGGTTGCCTCCTGTGTACTGTTATCCCTACCGGTTGTCCGCTAATGAAATCAGGCATCCAAAGCCTGATGGACAGCAAGGAAATTCTGTTCAAGAAAACTGCTGTTCCGTTTGTCTCCATTGAAGAAATATCTGTTGTCACAATTTACAATCCTGCCAAAGCTCCCGTGAAGAAACCAGTCTGAATTATGTCTGTTGCACTCATTACTATTACTGTTCCGGGGCCTCTCCCCTATGAGTCTGATAAAGCGGTCCCATGGCATTATGGAGCCGACGTGTATGTGCTTGGGGTGAAGCAGGAGTTCAGCACCAATACCAGTATCAGTAACATCACTGGTCCCGCCAAGATTACCCGCAGTGGCAGGCTCTTCTCGCCTGACATTGCACCGCCAGTTATCCGAAAACCTCTCACCATCACACCCGCAAGTGTGCATGTTCCAATTCAAGTTCCTATGTCTACTACTGCCGTCGAGTCCTCTGATACTCGAGGCAAAGAAGTTGCTACCGATTTGCCTGCCAGGACGGAGGCACCCAAAAAGACTGCTGTAGAAGCCTCCCAACAAGAAATGGAGGAAATTCTTAAAATCATCAAAAAGAGTGACTTTAACGTTGTTGAACAGTTGGGGCATACTCCCTCCAAAATCTCTATGCTATCATTGCTGCTATGCTCAGAGGCCCATGCAAAAGCCCTGATTTCATTTCTAAAAACGGCCCACGTACCGCAAGAGACCTCCGCGGACCAATTCACCGACTGTGTGGCTAATTTGACAGCTGACAATGGCTTGGGGTTCTCGGATGCTGACCTCACCCCCAAAGGGAAAAATCACAATGATGCCCTGCATGTTTCCATAGAATGCAGGGGCACTACTCTCGCACACGTATTAGTGGATACCGGCTCTTTCCTGAATGTTTTGCCTAAGAAGGCATTGGATCGCTTGGATTGTGAAGGTTTGGAATTGAAACCTAGTAACATCATTGTTAGAGCCTTCGACGGTTCTAAGAGGATGGTGCACGGTGAAGTAAACATTCCTATTCGTGTGGGTTCCCAAGTCTTCGACTCAACGTTCTATGTAATGGATATTCGTCCATCTTACTCCTGCTTATTGGGTCGACCCTGGATTCACAAGGCTGGGGCAGTAACCTCTACTCTACACCAAAAACTCAAATACCCTGTCAAAGGGAAGATTGTTACCGTGCAGGGTGAGGAGGAATACATGGTTAGTCACTTGAGTTCATTCCGGTATATCGAGATGGATGGGGAGTTTATTGAAACCCCCTTTCAACATTTTGAGGAAGTACCTCCAATTTTGGCATCAGCTGAAGCAGTGGTTGAAGAAGACTCTCCGTTGAAGATGGCATCCTCGAAGGATGCCCGGGCTGTAATCGAGAAAGGCAATTGTGCGAACTGGGGTCAGCTTCCTGACTTCACTCAAAAGAACGACAAGTTTGGGCTGGGCTTTACTACAGAGGCTCAGAGGGCTGTGCGCAAGGAAAAGATCAGAAAGACTCCAGTGTTTATCACCAGTCTAAGGGTGAATGCTATTGAGGAGGATGTAGAGGAAGAAGAGTTTGACAGTTGGATCTACCCGACTACCAGCAACGGACCAAGCAACTGGACGGCAAAGGATTTTACACCTATCACATTTGTCACGCAGTAATTAACTCTTTTGATTTTCAATTTGTAACAAACAATGTGTTAAAACTTTTATTGGCTCGGTGTCCTACCCGAGGCATCGTAGCTCCATTTGTGAGGGCTTTTGTATGACATTTTCATATATCATCAATCAAAACATTGGACGTTTGTTGCATTTCAAATCTTGTGCTCTTTTTCTTTCTGTGTTATATATTGCAAAATAGCTATATTTACACACACTCACTTATACAGGTTTCAATCCACTCTAGATCTCACTGGTAACAGCTCTGCTACCGCCAGTTATGACTTCGAGAATCCGATCAACTTGGCCGAGGACGAAGGTGAAGATGATTGCGAAGTGCCTGGTGAACTCGCGAGACTGCTACTCCAGGAAGAGAGGGCTATTCAACCACATGAAGAGCCTGTGGAAACAGTTAACCTGGGTACTGAGACAAATAGGAAAGAGGTCAATATTGGTGCCAATCTAGAGCTCAGCGTGAAGCAACGATTGATCCAGATGCTACAGGATTACATGGAGATATTTGCTTGGTCCTATGAAGACATGCCTGGTTTGGATGCCGACATTGTAGTTCATCACCTGCCAACCAAGGAAGACTGCCCTCCGGTAAAGCAAAAGGTCCGCCGTATGCGCCCAGAGATGTCTGAAAAGATCAAGGCCGAGGTTATGAAGCAATTCAATGTCGGATTTCTAGAAGTAACTTCTTACCCTCAGTGGGTTGCCAATGTGGTGCCAGTACCGAAGAAAGACGGTAAAGTCAGAATGTGTGTTGACTACAGGGATTTAAACAGGGCAAGCCCCAAGGATGATTTTCCTCTACCTCACATTGACGTTCTCATTGACAATACTGCTCAACATAAGGTTTTCTCCTTCATGGACGGTTTTTCAGGGTATAATCAGATCAAGATGGCCCCGAAAGATATGAAAAAGACTACCTTTGTGACTCAGTGGGGCACCTTCTGTTACAAGGTCATGCCATTCGGATTGAAAAATGCTGGGGCAACCTATCAACGTGCCATGGTCGCTTTATTTCATGATATGATCCATCATGAGATTGAGGTATACGTTGATGACATGATTGCAAGGTCTCAAACTGAGGAGGAGCACCTTAATCATCTGAGGAAGCTATTTGACCGACTGAAATTATATAAGCTGAGGTTGAATCCCAACAAATGCACCTTTGGGGTGAGGTCCGGAAAACTGCTAGGTTTCATTGTGAGTGATAAAGGTATTCAGGTGGATCTTGCCAAGGTAAAAGCTATACAAGAGATGCCAACTCCAAGGACAGAGAAAGAAGTCAGAGGCTTTCTGGGACGACTGAATTACATTGCCCGATTCATCTCACATCTAACTGCTGCGTGTGAGCCAATCTTCAAATTACTGAAGAAAGATCAAGTAGTACGTTGGAACGATGAATGTCAGGCTGCCTTTGAAAAGATAAAGGAATATCTCCAAGAGCCACCCATTCTTATGCCGCCAGTGGAAGGAAGACCTCTGATACTATATTTGACAGTACTTGACAATTCAATGGGGTGTGTGCTGGGACAACATGACGAGTCCGGCCGAAAAGAGCATGCTATTTATTACTTGAGCAAAAAGTTTACCGACTGTGAGTCTCGTTACTCACTGCTTGAGAAAACTTGCTGCGCTCTAGTATGGGCTGCTCGCCGGCTGAGACAGTATATGCTGACTCACATCACTTTGTTGATTTCGAAAATGGACCCCATCAAGTACATATTTGAAAAGCCCGCTCTGTCTGGAAGAATAGCAAGATGGAAAATGATCTTAACAGAATATGATATCCAGTATACAACTCAGAAAGAAATTAAAGGAAGTGTACTGGCAGATCATTTGGCACACCAACCTGTGGATGATTACCAATCATTGAACTTTGATTTTCCGGATGAAGACATCATGGTGGTAACTGACTGTGAAGTACCTGGACCGGATGAAGGACCTGAGGAAGGATCCCGATGGTCTATGCATTTTGACGGAGCCTCCAATGCTTTGGGTAACGGCGTCGACGCTGTAATCATATCTCCCAAAGGAACTCATACTCCACTCACCGCCCGATTATGTTTCAACTGCACCAACAACATGGCAGAATATGAGGCATGTATCATGGGTCTACAAGCTACAATCGATTTAAGGATCAAATTCCTGAGTGTCTTCGGAGATTCCGCTCTCGTGATCAATCAGATCAAAGGCGAATGGGATACGAAACACCCAAATCTTATTCCTTACAAGGAGTATGTGTTGACCTTGCTTCCCCACTTTGAAGAGATAACTTTTGAGCACTTCCCAAGAGAGGAGAATCAGCTAGCGGACGCACTGGCTACGATGTCTTCAATGTTCAAGGTTAAATGGGACAATGAGGCTCCCCGGATCATCATCTGGAAGTTGGACGAACCGGCATACTGCTGCGACCTCGAGGCCGAGAAGGCAACTGAAAAACCCTGGTATCATGAGGTGAAAAGTTACTTAGAAGCTCAGGAATACCCTGAAGGTGCATCTGTCAATGACAAGAAGTTCATGAGGAGGTTTGCGGAAAAATTCTTCCTCAGCAACGGCATCCTCTACAAACGGAATCATGATTCAACTCTACTACGTTGTGTGGATAAGGTTGAGGCAGAGAAAATCATGATAGAACTGCATGAAGGTACATTCGGAACACATTCCAGTGGACATACCATGGCAAAGAAAATCCTACGGGCAGGATATTTCTGGTCCACAATGGAAGCCGATTGTTACCAACACTCTCGAACTTGTCACAAATGCCAGATCTATGCTGACAAGGTGCATATTCCCCCAGTCCCTCTGAACGTCCTGACGGCACCTTGGCCTTTTGCAATGTGGGGCATTGATATGATCGGTGAGATCCGACCAACGACATCCAACGGGCATCGCTTCATCTTGGTAGCGATCGATTACTTCACGAAGTGGGTTGAGGCATCTTCCTACGCGACGGTAACCAAGAGCGTCGTGGCACGTTTTATCCGGCATAATCTGATCTGTCGGTACGGTGTCCCGGAAAGAATCATTACGGACAATGGTACCAATCTCAATAACAAAATGATCGCTGAACTCTGCGAACAATTCAAGATATAGCACCACAATTCTTCTCCCTACCGGCCAAAGATGAATGGGGCTGTAGAGGCAGCTAATAAGAATATTAAGAAAATTGTGCAGAAGATGACAGTGACCTATAAAGATTGGCACGAAATGTTACCATTTGCTCTTCATGGGTACCGTACCTCAACGAGGACGTCAACCGGGGCAACTCCTTTCTCCTTGGTCTATGGCATGGAGGCAGTCTTGCCCATTGAAGTCCAGATACCCTCTCTCCGGATAATGAAAGATGCAGACTTAAATAAAGATGACTGGATCCAGACTCGACTTGATCAATTAAACTTGATTGACGAAAAGAGGCTCACCACTATCTGTCATGGTCAGACTTATCAAAAACGAATGATCAGGGCGTTTAACAAGAAGGTCAGACCACAAGAGTATCAGGTTGGGGACCTGGTAATCAAGCGCATCATCCTTCCTCAAAGTGATCCCCGGGGAAAATGGACCCCTACTTACGAAGGGCCATTTGTGGTTAAACATGTGTTCTCAGGAGGAGCCATGATCCTAACCACCATGGATGGTGACGACCTTCCTCACCCCGCCAATGCAGACATAGTGAAAAGATACTACGCATGAATAAAAGACCCTCTAGGTTGACATACCTAGGCAAAAATAAGGGCTTCCCGGCGAACCAAAAGGGTTCGGGCAAAAATAAGGGATGAAATGAAAAAATCTGTACACCCGGCAAGTCGAAAACCTGAAAAGGCGGCTTGGGCAAAAATGGGTATTCCGGTGGACTGAAAACCCAAAAGGGCGGTCCAGGCAAAAGTTAGGGATAAAGCATAACACTATGTCTCATTGGATCACTTCGCATCCGGAATTCGGCATCAACTATCTGGCTCAGATTTCGGCATCGACCAATCAGCTTCATTTTCAACTAGGCAGCAAAGCGATGAGACGCTTGGGGACATAAAGGCGATAGTAGAGTTGGAACCCAGTGGGATTGTTCACATAACTGTTTTGTTTTCAAAATCGTAAATTCTGTGTTATTTGGCGGCGTCCTCTTACTAGGATGTCAGCCTCTTGTACAAAAACGCCTTTTCACAGGCAAAATTCAAATCAATACAAAGTCACTTATCGCCATTGTTTTTACTTTTTTCTGTTTTGTCTTGCGAAGAACGTCCAATGTTCATTTTTGATATATGCATTTGACATTAAATTGCTGATTCATAAATATTTGCAAAAGATTAATTACAGGTGACATCAGAAACAGGGGAAATATAAGGTTGTCTGATGCAGTCTGTTTGCTTTGTCTGCCAAGGTACCAAGGTAAGTTCGGCTGAAGAATGTAACCAGGGTACCTTCCCTCCCCGCAGATCAAGACAAGATTCCGCAATGCTTTCCCCAAAGCGGAGTTGACTCCCCGTCAAACCTGAGAAGGCACAACTTTCCCTAGCAGGTCTTAAAGCTTATCCCCAGTAGATTCTGGAAGCTTGTTCCCTGCAGAATACAGACGTCTCTCCCGAGCTTTATTTAGAGTTATTCCTCACAAGGGCTTATAACTGGGTTATCCTTAGCTAATCGCCACGGAAGATCGCCCTCAACAAAGTTCTTTCAATCCCCAGCGGAGTTTATTTTTCAATCCCCAGCGGAGTTTATCTTTGGTATCCCCAACGGAGTTTATCATCATTATCCCCAGCGGAATTCATCATTGAAGTCGTCCTCAGCAGGCCTCTTATCAAAAACTTCAGCAGAATATCTCTTCCACAAGACAATTCCCCGGCCGATCGTCAAGGATTTATTTTCCTAAGACGAAAATACATTCATAAACATTTCACGTTTTCATACATCCTGCTTACATACATGATAAAGTACATACAACGCTGTCTCATGTTAAAACATCATGCATATCATACATCATAACATTGCATACAACTTATGTTTTGCCTTTCAGGGAAAAAGACAATCCCAAAGACAACTACCTTCAACTGTCACATTTCCAGATTCGATTCCTGTATCCAGCCAGGGCATATCTGTTGACCACATTTCCAGACTCGATTCCTGTATCTAGCCAGGGCACGTCTGAAGAGTTCGAAGATTCGATTCCTGTATCCAGCCAGGGCACATCTATCAACTACAACATTTCCAGTTTCGATTCCTGTATCCAGCCAGGGCATATCTGTTGACCACATTTCCAGACTCGATTCCTGTATCTAGCCAGGGCACGTCTGAAGAGTTCGAAGATTCGATTCCTGTATCCAGCCAGGGCACATCTATCAACTACAACATTTCCAGACTCGATTCCTGTATCTAGCCAGGACACGTCTGAAGAGTTCGAAGATTCGATTCGTGTATCCAGCCAGGGCACATCTATCAACTACAACATTTCCAGACTCGATTCCTGTATCTAGCCAGGGCACATCTGAAGAGTTCGAAGATTCGATTCCTGTATCCAGCCAGGGCATATCTATTGACGACCATTTCCAGATTCGACTCCTGTATCCAACCAGGGCACATCTGTGAGCCACCGATTGTAGATTCGATACCTGTATCCAGCCAGGGCATATCTGCATAAGGAGATTGAAGATCAAACACCTCTAACAAGCTAGGAAAACATCTGCCTTTCTCAGATACATAAAGTTCTCGCTAAGGAATCTCTTGTGCGATCAACACTTCCAAATGGCATCTGTAAGCCCATTCCCGACAAAGTTCTGTCACATCTCCAGATGGCATCTATAAGCCCATCTCCCTATCCACCACCTCTCTAAATGGCATCTATAAGCCCATTCCCGCCATCACATTCGCTGATACTCCAACATGCGAGTGCAAATTTCCGGGCACTCTAGTGTCCAATCTCCTTTTACCTTTGAGTCGCGAAAGGCAAGATTGCCAATCTAACTCTTCAGGTTCAAGAAGATTGAACAGGGGCAACTGTTGTACCCCAAAATTTTCCCTCCCTTTCTTCAGGAAACCATCTTGGATTTTCAAGGTCCCCCTGAAACAAATCCAAGTCCTGAGTTATCCCTTTGCCCAAGCAAGCCACTTACAAGAGCAAGATGATCTCACGAACTCCAGAAACAACGCTTTTATCTTGAGAAAAATCAAATTCTAAGTACTTAGAATGCTTCTCTAAAATAAGTGTTTTTAGAAAAATCAGCGCTTCAGAACTTCTGGACCCATTCCAGATGAAAACGGTCAGAAGTTGCAAGCTTGGCTCAGCATGGTCAGAAGTTGGCTCTTCAGCAGCTACATCAGTTCAATCAGAAGTTGTAAACGTGGTTTAATATATAAGCCTCAAACAGAACATGCCCCTTCAGCAGTTACACAAGCTCAGTCAGAATTTGCTAAAGGAATGCAAGAGAAGCAGGAAAGTCTGAAGGCTCCTTCAGAACAGGTTGAAATCAGAAGATGGAAGATCAGAAGAGTGGGTGTTACACTGATAAAGAATCTCCAGAGCTTACTAAGACAACAGGAAGCCAAGGCCAGAGCATGGTTTACGCTGCTGATTCAACGCTGATTTCCATTACCAGAATGTTGATGTTGATAGGTCTTGTCACCATTTAATGCCCATTAATGCTTCCAACCACTCCTGAGCATTCACGTGTGGCTTGGAAAACGCTTTTGCACAGATTCTGGCATGGGTCTACGTGCCACCGCCCACTTCAGAGGTCACTTCTCCCCAATCTACGCCTGCTGCTGCAACCTAGGCTGAAAGCTATCTGTATCACAACTTCCCAGGAATTTCTGTCAAAGAACAAATTCAAACTCTGTTGGCGCCTTAAATGTTCAAGGCATCCACAAGAACTTTGCCTATAAATAGAGAGTCTTCACCACTGCAAAAGGCGTTCAAAAAAAAGAAACAGAAATTGCTAAGTGAGAAACAGAACTCTTAGCAACACAGCGTTCTGAAACTCTGCCAAAATCTCCAGTTTTGTTTCATAACTTTGAGTTTCTCACCTTCAAACTTCATCAAATATCCAGTTTTTTTTCTCTGTAAACCAAAGACACCCTTTCCAAACTTCTGACCCTACATACGTATACACCTTTACTTCCCCTTTTCAAAGAAAATCTGTCCAGAACACCACCAGAACCAAAAGCTAACTTTCACCCACAAACTTTCCCAACAGTCAGGTAAGCACCTGCTGACCCTCATCACGCTGTTAAGCATCATCGGCTGTGCATATTCAAATAAACATAATGTAAATATCATGTTGTTGCTGTTTATGTTCTGAGGATTTTCATACCTCAGAACGTTCTGAGCCAGTATAGGATTTGCCTATGACCTTGGTGGTTCTGACCTCTGAAACATTTTTGTATTTGCTGGATCTGTTCCAAATATGTTTCCTGTTTTATGGAGTAACAACAGAATTGCAGATGTTCTGACTAGTACAGGGAAAAGCCAAATGCTGACTTTGACGTTAGCATATCTAAAGCCTGTTTTGCTGTCAATGATATCAGAACCTCTGAGAGTTATTGCCTTTTCAGCAGAATCAGAACTTCTGGTTTCTCCACTAACAAACTTCTGTCTTGCAGCGCAGGGAAATCGGAACCTCTGATTTCCCCACTAACAAGGTTCTGTTTTGCAGGTGCCAGGGTCAGAAGTTCTGACTCATCCAGTTTCACTAACAGGTTGATCATCTGGCAGCGGATCTGAGTCAGAACTTCTGATGACCTCCCAGTAGCGCGCGGGCTCCCTCTCTCTCTCTCTCTATATCTTGTTTTTTTCTATTTTCTTTTTTGTCTATTTTTCTCGTTGAACCCCTCATGTACAAATGTGTATCCCCCTCCCCTAATTGTTGTAATAGTGTAGGATTTTACATTTCCGCTTCTTATTGCTAGTAATTAGGACGTGTATGGCAAGATAAAATCAATGAAATAGAAAAACCTAATTCAAAGAAAAAACTCTTGTATGCAATAAAATACACTTGCACACTAACACCCCTAGGGTTACATCCACTTGTTGCCTTTCAAAAATTGGGCCATATTGCATGTTAGGTCTCTTTTGGCAAAACAAACAATTCAAATGATCATAGTCCCTCGATGACGCTTTCGAAAGTTGCCTAAAAATGATCAAGTCCCTTAAAGAAAAATTGCCCAAAGATACTTGGCACCATTGCAATTATGGTCTAAACGACGACCCGCGCCCGTCCCTTTCACATCCTAACACAAGATTGTCCACCAAATACAATGGTGGAACAAAATTGTTAAAAGGGTTAAAAACATAGCAAAGATCTTTGAGAAATTTAGGATAGATAGCTCTTGGGTACTCGCCAACTTGCAAAACAAAAATGCTTGCCTACTTTATTCAAAACCATACATCACAAACACTTTCAAAACAACTTTAAAAAAAACATGGAAAACTTTTTAAAAGACATACACCTTTGTATACATCCCAACATGGATCATTACCAAGGTTGCCACCACACTGGCCTCTTTTCAAAACATTTTTCAAAACCCACACACAAAGCATCATTTCAAACAATTGAAAACCAAGGCAAGTTGATCTAAGCAAGTACCTAAGAGCCCATGGATAGCCATGGATAGAAAGGGTGCTAATACCTTCCCTTTCTATAATCTACTCCCCGAACCCAAGAAAAATCTCAAAGGTTTTTTGCTGTGCTTTTTAAACCTTTCCTTAGGATAAAATAAAAAGTCGGTGGCGACTCTTGCTCAACCGAAACATTTGCGAAACGAACGCAAAACCATAGTCAGTTCTCCCACCGTATCACACATACATCATAACATTGCATACAACTAACGCTTTACCTTTTCAGAAAAGAACAATCAACAGATATTTATCATCAACAATTTTCAATATGTCCAGGATTAGCTCCTGAAACAAAACAGAGTAATTATCTGTGCGACCAAATACAGCTTTACATGAGCTCATCATGAAGCAATCTTACACGGGTTTCTCCTGACTTCCGAATACAGCTTTACACAGGCTCAACATGAAGCAATCTTACACGGGTTTCTTCTGACTTCCAAATACAACTTTACATGGGCTCATCATGAAGCAATCTAACACTGGTTTCTTTTGACTTCCAAATACATTTTTACACGGACTCATCCCGAGGCAACCCCACCCATGTTCTTTCTCACAATTTCCAGATGCAGTTTTACACGGACTCATCCTGAGGGAACCCTACCCAGATTCCTTCTTACAATTTACAGATGCAGTTTTACACTGAATTATCCTGAAGAAACCCTACCCAGGTTCCTTCTCACAATCTCCAGATGCAGTTTTACACGGACTCATCATGAGGCAACCCTACCCAGGTTCCTTCTCTTGAATTTCCAAATGCAGTTTTACACGGACTCATCCTGAGGCAACCCTACCCTAGTTCCTTCTTACAATCTCCAGATGCATTTTTACACGGACTCATCCTGAGGCAACCCTACCCAGGTTCCTTCTCTTGAATTTATAGATGCAATTTTACACTAACTCATCGTGAGGCAACCCTACCCAGGTTCCTTCTCTTGAATTTCCAGATGGAGTTTTACACAGACTCATCCTGAAGCAACCCTACCCAAGTCCCTTCTCGTAATCTCTAGATGCACTTCTACACGGATTCAACCTGAGGCAAACCTACCCAGGTTCCTTCTCTTGAATTTCCAGATGCAGTTTTACACGAACTCATCCTGAGGTAACCCTACCCAGGTTCCTTCTCACAATCTCCAGATGCAATTTTGCACAGACTCATCCTGAGGCAACCCTATCCAGGTTCCTTCTCTTAAATTTCCAGATGCAATTTTACACTGACTTATCTTGAGGCAACCCTACCCAGGTTCCTTCTCTTGAATTTCCAAATGAAATTTTACACGGACTCATCCTGAAGCAACCCTACCCAAGTTCCTTATAATAATCTCCAGATGCAGTTTTACACGGACTCATCCTGAGGCAACCCTACCCAGGTTCCTTCTCTTGAATTTACAGATGCAGTTTTACACGGACTTATCCTGAGGGTACCCTACCCAGGTTCCTTCTCACAATTTCCAGATGCAGTTTTACATAGACTCATCCTGAGGCAACCCTACCCAGGTTCCTTCTTACAATTTCCAGATGCAGTTTTACACAGACTCATCCTGAAGCAACCCTACCCAGGTTCCTTCTCACAATCTCCAGATTCAGTTTTACACGGACTCATCCTGAGGCAACCTTACCCAAGTTCCTTCTCTTGAATTTCCATATGCAGTTTTACACTGACTCATCTTGAGGCAACCCTACCCAGGTTCCTTATCTTGAATTTCCAGATTCAGTTTTACAGGGACTCATCCTGAGGCAACCCTACCCAGGTTCCTTATCTTGAATTTCTAGATGCAATTTTACACAGACTCATCCTGAAGAAACCCTACCCAGGTTCCTTCTCATAATCTCCAGATGCAGTTTTACACGGACTCATCCTGACACAACCTTACCCAGGTTCCTTCTCTTGAATTTCCAGATGCAGTTTTACACTGACTCATCTTAAGGAAACCCTACCCAAGTTCCTTCTCATAATTTCCGGATGTGGTTTTACGCTGACTCATCCTGAGGAAACCCTACACAGGTTCCTTTTTACAATTTCTAGATTCAGTTTTACACGGACTCATCCTGAGGCAACCCTACCCAGGTTCCTTCTCACAATCTCCAGATGCAGTTTTACACAGACTCATCCTGAGGCAACCCTACCCAAGATCCCTCTCTTATATCTCCTAAAAAAACCCTACCCAAGTTCCTTCTCATACACTTCAAGATTGTCCATGCAAAATTTCATGCCTTGCAATACAAGTTTGCTTAGTCAATTGCCCAAATGTTTGAAAATCAACTGTACTAGGTCAAAAGTCAACTATGGCCTATATATAGTCAAACTTCAAGGTTTCTTTTCAACCTCAATATTATAAAGTGATATCCATTATTTGATCAAGGGTTGATCATGATTCCTCAAGAAATGCTTCTAATTTATCAAAAGTCAAGAATTGCTAATTATGGTTTCGATAAGAAAAGTCAACCAAACTCTGACCAAGAAAATTTTTCACATACCTCATCCATTTTTCCCAAACCAAGGCTCACTTTGAAAAGAATTCAATTCCCAACAACTTTTATTCAGCCCACAAATTCAAGAGATGCACCATTTGAAAGATACAAACTTATACATTACAGGTCATTTTCAAAAGTCAACAAAAGGCACTTTTTGTCAAGACCATTTACATCAAGATAAAATATTCAAAGGAAAAATTGATCGAAATAGGGATTGAAGTAGACATCTTGGCATTTCCAAAAAGTCAAAGATCATCATCATGAGATACAAATTAAGAAAATTATGGCTTTCCCAAGTTGGGAAAAATTGGGAATTTTCAAGAATTATGCATTGAGAAATTTTGAAATTTTAAGGCAAGGGCTCAATTTCTTGGATTTCAAACATCTTCCTAAGATTATAGAGTACCTCCAAAAATAATCTTACCATGCCTTACATTTTTCACTTATTTTGTACACATTTATTTTAATTTATTTCAAATAAATATAAAATAAAGTGTATAAAATAATTGGAAATAGGTTTTGGCATTTGGCCTGGTGTTTTAGCTTGCCTTGAAGCCCAATATTTCGTGCAGCCATGTCCATATTCATTCAAATTAAATAAATGACAAGTTTCCTTGTTTTTGGTCAAAGTTACAAATTTCATTCATGGCTTTAAAATGTTTGCTTTAAGGTTGTTTAAACCTTTGATTTCTTGTCTCCTCATTCCTCTATATATAAACAAGCATCTAGAAAGAATTTCAAGACGCCTACAATGCCTAAAGAGAGCTCTACCATTTTTGCAAAATTATCAAAAGCGGTAAAAATTCGAAACCCACATTGCAAGTTCTTTTGGTCCGAACTAGTAATCATACATTGCTCTTGAGGTTCCTAGGGACTTGTTCCAACCATCCTCAAAACTTAAAAGGTCCCAGATCATTAGATCCAAGCTATCACCATTTTGGTATAATCTCAAATTTGAATCTTTATTTTTATTATTTGTTGAATATTCTAATGTGTGTATATGAGTTCCTGGATATCCTTAGAGCAGGTTAGGGGAATTAAATGGAATGCATGATGTCTAGAACATGAGATACCATGTACCATAAAGTACTGCCTATACTGGATCCAAGGATATACCTGGGCTTCACAATCTGGGCTTAGCGAAATTTCAATTGCAACCCCCATTCTACTTTAGCCATCAAGCCCAATCTCTTTTCTTTTTGTTTTATTTAGTTATTTCATTTCTTAATCTTTTTTAATAATAATAATAATAATAATAATAATAATAATAATAATAATAATAATAATAATAATAATAAACTCACAAAAAAATTAGGCATACATTTTTTCAATTAAATAATTAATTAATTTAATTAAATAATTAATTAAATTTTAACTATTTTGTTAATTTAAAATGAACTAGAATTTAAGACTTAATTTAGATTTAATATTTCTTTTCATAAATATAAAAAACCACAAAAAGAGTTTAGTTTATTTTTCTTAAGTTAATTTTCTAAATAGACTTTAGAATAATTAATTTAGTTATTTTCTTAAATTAAAAACAACACAAAAAAGATTTTTCTCACTAGGTTTTAGAACGTATTTTCATTCTTTCGGGCATTATTCATTTTTCACATTTTTATATATTCATGTAACTGTTATTTGGGATGTAATAGTTTTAAATAGGACTTTTTATTACTTTCTTTATTTTTTCCCAATCGTTTGTACATTGTAAATACCCCATCCCCGAAGCCATGTAATAGTGTAGGTTTATATTTTCGCACTTTATTTTTCTGTACAATATTACCGCTAGTAATTAGGCATGTATGAAAAAACTTAAATTAAAACACTAGCAAACCTTAACGCAAAAGATAAATAATTGAACTGAACACAATTTTACACAAGCACCTCTAGGGTATCCCACTTCGGTTGCCTTCGGAAACAGTCACAATTCTTGAAACGTGAGAATCTTTAGTGGTTGTCCTTTAGTTTGAAAGATCACAAGTCCCTCGATGACCCTTTCGACGTTGCCTCGGTTAAATGCGATCTTAAGTGTTTAGGACAATTACTAAAATTTCTTGCCAAGTTTCCTTCGCGACTGTAATGTCCCTACGATTGTCCCTCTAACATCCAACGATATGGCTACCTATTCACTAATAGTAGGATAGCACTGTCTAAAGGACAGGAGGAAAAGAACAACCCTTTTCGAGTATAAAAGTAGATAGTTGTTAGAAGTTTGCTCAAATACTACTTTTTAAAAGAAAATTTCAAAACATCTAGTTTGTTAACACTCTTGAGGACTGATACAAGAGTTAAACGCAAAGAAAATCGTCGTACTAAGGCATTTTTCAAACATTTTCCAAACATACAAAGCATAAAGTACTTTCAAAATGAGCAAACCTCTAAGAGCTCGTAGGTAACTACAGATGGAAAGGGTGCTAACACCTTCCCTTTCCATAATCTACCCCCTTACTCAGAAAACTCTCAAAAAGGTCTTTTTCTGTTCTTTTCACCCTTCCCTTTATTGGATAAAAGAAAAGATGATGGCGACTCTTGCTTACAGCACATTTGCGAACACAAATGCAAAACCAGTATAGTATTAAACAATCGGTTCTTCCACCGCATCACACCCCCTTTCTTGTGTTTTTCTCAACCTTCTAACATTTTCTCAACTGAACATGATTGAGTTATATGTTCGTATTTTTGATGTCGAAGCATATCTGATTCAATCGTTGCAACATCACTAGTACGAAATAAGTCAAATTATTGATGAAAAACTAACACACAATAACGAACCTTTCATACTGAATGAAGAGGTTGGTGAAGATGAACTTTAAGAGGTCCGTCTGGAAGATCTTTTTGGTGTCAGTGGTGATGATGTCAATGATGATCTTATTGTCGTGCCTTCCCAGGCAATACACGTGCAACTGATTAATTTGTTCAATCCACCGGTTCACATGTAAAATATATGTTTGGAGGTTGTTAAACCTATCTCTATTTTTGGAAACTACACGCCAAACCATATTGGTGATGACTTAGAGATGGGAATGGAGTTTGAAAACAAGGAAGTGTGTGTTGTTGTGTTACAACATTGCCATATAACTAATAGTCTTGACTATTTAGTGAATAAATCTTATGGTGCAAGATATGTAATCAAATGTAGGAATCCATAATGCAAATTTAAATGTAGAGCTTTATTGCGTAAGAAGAAATCAAAGTGGGGGATTGGTAAGATCTATGGATCCCACACTTTCACAACGTCTTATATGTCGCAAGACCATAGAAAAATTGATTAAAAAATTATTAGTAACAACATCAGGGAGCTCGTTAACTGCGGCGCTTCGCTTAAAGTAAAGGATTATCGCTCATATTGTTGAAAAATACAAGTATATAATATCGTACAGGAAAGCATGGATTGTAAAGAATAAGGCCATATAATCATTGTATGTAAATTGGGAGACGTCTTTTTCTTTTCTAAACTTGGTTTTAAATGGGTTTAAGGTTAAAGTGCAGAAATTAAACATATGAACAATAAAATAAAAGCATTAGTTTAAGAGGAGAGAAGTCATCCGCATTTGGATTTCATATATCCTATCAAATACTTAAATTTATTACTAAATTGCACCCAACCTAAAATACTCATCAATATCACCATGTATCTCCCACACAAAGGTTATTTTTAAGATTAAGTGAGATATCAACCGTTTTGATCTCGTCGATGATGTCTCACGCAACTTAAACAACACAGAGGCATTAAATGTCGATTCCTAATGTGATCATTAAGCCTAAATCTATCTCCAGAGTTTAGAACCTCGTGTATATTCACCCTAAATACGGATTCCAACCCTATATGTCTATAGCAACTCAAATCCAAACATTAAACAAGCTCACAAGGATAATCAACACTGATTTGTAAAATATCTTTTTATATAATATCATGAGCAATAAATATACATACAAAACAAAGTATATATACAAACAAACCCCAACACATGAAGCTTACAAAGAGAAGAATGGAGAAGAAACAAAATCTCTCGCAATGTCAATCATGATTAAAGAAGCTTCGACCCTATATCATCTGATTACAACCTCCAAATGTTGTTTTCTAAGCTCAATCATCAAAAGAATGAAAGTGATGGAGTTGGGACAAATATTCCCCAAAACCATACCTAAAAAATCTGAATGAATCTATTTATACAAAAGCAAAATCCACAGATCACGCTAAGCTTGCTTAAGCGCGCTAAGAACACTCTCACTTATTTCCTAAACTTCCTTAACACACGCTAAGCACCCTCAGGCCGCGCTTACCGTGAAAGTCTCGGGTCTACCTTATTTTTTCGCGCTATGATTGCACTTAGCCCCGTCGACAACATTTATTTTTCTTCAAACTTTGCATCTTTAAGCTTTCCTTATGCCTTTATTACTTAATGCTCCAACCATGCAATAAATACCTATAAAAGAGATGAAAAACTATCAATCAATACAATATTTACACGAATACACGGTTATACTATTATTTACACAAAAGTGAGGTTTTACTATAAAAACCAAAAGAACAAAGCTAATAAGTGCCACAAAATAATACTAATAATAACGATATTTTGGCACTTATCATCAACCGATTAATTTGTTCATTCCAAAGGTTCACATGCAAAATATATGTTTGGAGGTTGTTAACCTATCTCTCTTTTTGGCAACTACATGTCAAACCATATTGGTGACAACTTAGAGATAGAAACTGAGTTTGAAAATAAGGAAGTGTGTGTTGTTGTGTTGCAACATTGGCATATAACCAATAGTCTTAAATATGTGGTATGTAAATTTGATGGTGCAAGATAAGTAATCAAATGTAGGATTCCAGAATGCAAATTCAAATGTAGAGCTTCATTGCGTAAGAAGAACTTAAAGTGGGTGATTAGTAAGATATGTGGACCCCACAATTGCACAATGTCTTCTATGTCGCAAGACCATAGAAAACTTGATTAAAAAGTTATAGTCATAACATCAGGGAGCTCGTTAACCGCGACGCTTCGCTTAAAGTAAAAGTGATTATCACCCATATTGTTGAAAAATACTGATATATAATATCATATAGAAAAGCATGGATTACAAAGAATAAGGCCATATGATCACTAAATGGAAATTGGGAGACGTCTTACTATGAACTTCCATAATGGTTGTTGGTAATGAAAACCTATCTTCCTGGTACTATTATAGAGTTACAAACATTGCCTGCATTTTCAGATGACAGAACCCAATTGGCTGACAAGAGGATCTTCCATCGTCTTTTATAGGCATTTCAACGATGTATATGTGGTTTTGCATATTGTAATCCTATTGTGAAAGTTGATGAAACATGGTTGTATGGTAAATATTGAGGGACTTTGCTGATGGATGTGGCACAAGATGGGAATGCACATGACACTCCAGGCCAATCTGTATCTAAAATCTGACAGACATCAATCGATTAAGAGTACATATAATGATTCTGAAAGCAGATGGCAATAACCTCCTTCTTCACATGTCTACTGCATCAGAGACATTATGAAAAACTTCATGCGTGAGATTAGAGACAAGGAAATACGCAAAAAATTTGTCAACATGGGTGACAATCTACATTTACACTAACTACAAATAGTTATTTATATTCATATGTTTTTCTTTACATTTTTTTACAAGATATGTGCTGACGAAGGCGACATTTAATTACTATCTGTTGTCATCCCTCAAATTTGTCCGCCCCATTTTTAAAATATTCAAATTATTTTTAAACTTGATTTCATAAATTTTTTGAGTATTACTCACATTTGGTTTAACAATAATTTATTTTTGCTTACTTAAAAATATATAATAATTTACTTTAAATTGTTTATAATTTTAAATTAGGAGAATATTTTCCCACCTTCATATGCTTCTATGTGCTTATTTGTTTCAAATAGAATGACATAGTACAATTGGTAAGAGAGGGAAGGTCTTGAGTTCAAGTCTCATTACACTACTTTTTGGTATTTATATTCTTTTGTGTGTTTTTTAATAAAAAGGATAAAAAAGTCATTTTTCAATTATTTTATTATTATTTTTGTTTTTTATTTTATGGGTATTTAAAAAAAAATTATATTTTTAAATCTTTAATTTTATACACTTAATAGTCAAGTTCTTAAAAATAATTGAAATCTTTCAAAATAATTTTTATTAATCACCAAATCAATCACGATATTGAAAAAAAAAATCACAAAAGTGTCTATGTTCATAATCTTGTCCTTCAAGTTTCAATCAAATCTCAATTTGTATAAATCTTCCCAAAAAAATCACTTTTTTTATTATTAAATTATTATTTTCATATTTTTTAATTAATAAATTTTCTAAAATAGTTTTTTTTCTTCACTTTTTAAAATTTTTAATTATAAAATTACAAAAAAAATCATATAAAATATAAAAACAACAAAATCACATGATTTGTCACTTTCTGATTGGTCACATATTAACAAAACTGATTTCTCATTGGTCAGAGTTTGTAGACTTGTTGACCAAGATAAAATTATAAACTTTGGGCTTTTCTTGGTGTGGACTATTTCATTTTTGGGGTGTCTTTAACCTAATTTTAAATCTATAAATAGGGCTTTCTTCACCATAATTTTTCATCAACAATTTTCCGTCTCTCTCATAAACATTCTTTCTATGCAATTCTGTTGGTTAATTTTAGGGTTTTGAACATAACACCTAACTTTTTTCCATCAACAATCATTTGGAGGATTAGCAATCATTTAGATAATCAATAATCATTTGCCGATCAACAATTCACAAGAGTTCTGCTAAAAGTTGTTCTTCACATCGAAGAACAACAATAACTAAACTCTAAGGTCTCCATTCCATCATTAATTTGAAAAAAGAAGGATCTTGCACCGAAGAAAAAAAAGGAGAATCTTGCATCGAAGGAGAAAGGAGAAAGCACAAAGAAAAGGAAAAGAAGGATTGAGGAAGAAACTTAATTTGGTCACAACATTTCACATTGGAATTTTTTTATATCTTTAAACATGTGTATGAATATTGTATTTGATGTAGATTAGAATTTATTCTTGTTTGAGTTTTGATTTGATTTTTTGATTGCTATTTGTTTTGTTTATGATTTATGATATTGTGTTTTTTATTATTATTATTTTCACTTTTTATAAAAAAAACCTTTTCTCTAACCCTAAAAAGATATTTTTAACCTTAACCTTTTTATTATTATTATTATAGAAAGATTTTTTTTTCTAAACCTACAAATTCTGTTTTCTAACTTTAACTTTTCTTCTTATTATTAGTATTAAAAAATGAACTTTTTTTATCTTAACTTTTATTCATTATTAAAAATACAAAAAAAAAATAGAAAAATAGAAAAATCTAAAAAATGACTTTAGTTTCTTTTAAATAAGAAAATACACTCAAGATTTAACTTTTACACCCCCCGAGTCTAAGTTAATTAATTTTAATTATGTTATTTTATTATTCTCTTTATTTTATTTTTGTCACATAATCTCTTTTATTACCATAATTTGCATTAAAATATTTTTCTTGCATAAAAACTTTTAATAAATGATTCTTGGATTTTTTTAATTAAAAATATTTAGTATTTTTTAAAAATTAGAAAAAAATTAGTTATTTATTAATTAAATATTTTCTAAAACACTAACCCTATTTTTCTAGTTACATTAAATCTTTTTCTCATTCAAACATATTTTTGCATATTGCATCCAATACTCTAAAATATATAACCCACCAAATACTAATAATTTTTCTACTAACATATAAATATCAAGATATTTTAAAAAAGGATTGTGAATCTAATTTATATTAACTGCTGTGATACGGTGGGAGAACTGACTTGAAGGTTTTGCGTTTGACCGCAAATCTTGCGGTTAGCAAGAGTCGCCACTGACTTTTCTTTTATCCAAAAGGAAAGGTGAAAAAGCACAACAAAGACCTTTGAGATTTTTTCTTGAGTTTGGAGGGTAGATTATGAAAATGGAAGGTATTAGCACCCTTTTCATCAATGGTTTTCCATGGACTCTTAGTTACTTGCTAGATCACTTGCTTTTGTTTGAAATTGTGCTTTGTGTGGTTTTTGAAAGTATTTTGTAAAGAGGCCATTGTTTAGGCAATCTTTGTAATAATTCTCGTTCGTAAGAATGTATACAAATATGTTGATCTTTTGAAAATGTTTTCAAGTTTTATAAGATGTTTTGAAAGTGTAAGTATTTGTTTTTGAAAATATCAAAGATGTTTGTTTTGAAATGAAGCAAGTAATTAGGAGCAATCTACCTACTCAAATGTCTTTCTTATTCATTTACTTTTCCTTTGACATTGTTGTCTTGCCATTGATTTGGTAAGCAACCCTATCTTTAGATGTAAACGGGACGGGCGTGGATCATCGTATAACCATGATTAGCAATGTTGCAAGGTGTCTTAGCATTCTTTTTGAGGGACTAAGATCATTTGTAAGGAAACTTAGATAGCGTCATCGAGGGACCATGATCTTGTATTTTCTATGTTTTTGCTAAGATATCTTACATGCGTAATATAGCCATTTTGTATAAGGCAACCAAGTGGAATAACTCTAGGGGTGCTTGTGTGCAAGTGTATCGTTTTCATGCTTGTTTTGGTCTTGAATTAGAGTTTTCTAAGCATTGGTTTTAATCTTTCCATACAAACCCTAATTACTAGCATGTTATATAAAAGCGATAAATTGCGAAATTTAAAGTTACTACGCTATTACAACATTTGTGGGAGGGGGTGTAAAAATTACAAATGGGGATTGTAAGAAAGTTAAACCTAATTAGCAATTACAACTACATTGAATATTATACAAGAATTGAATAAATAATGTACAAGTGCAAATGAAGAAAAAAATGATTTTTTTTGTTATTATGAAATGGTTTTATCTTGACCTAAATAAAGAGGATGATTAATTAAAATTAAATAAAATTAAATCAAACTATTTAAGAAAAGAAATTAATTTGAAAAAGGATTTTTAGGGTTTTTTATGAAAAGGTTTTAAATTAATAAAAAGTAATATGAAAATTAATTAATCAAAATAATCCTAAGTTCTAAATTAATCTTAACTAAGAAAATATATAATTAAACCTATGTCTAAATATTTATTAACAAAAAGGAAATTAATTTATTTAAGAAAGTATTTTTAGTCCTTTTGTTTTTTATAAGAAAAATAAAATAAAATATATAAGTGTAAATAATAAATAAAAATATTTTTGGATTTTTATTAATAATAATAATAATAATAATAATAATAATAATAATAATAATAATAATAATAATAATAATAATAATTAGTGAAAATAATAAAAGAAAATATGAAATGAAAATAAAATAAAAAAAGAAAATGAAATAAAGAAAATAATTGACTAGGGGGTGCAAAAGTGAAACTGGGGTTAGGAGTCAGCAAAAATTGAAGGCCTAGCATAAGGGCCTAGGCGCTGCAAAAAAAGGCACAAAAATGTCAAAAAATAAGTGAAAAAATGCAAAAGGTCACGCTGGGGCTTGAATCCAGGACCTAAGGGTGACATGTGCGTGCTTTAACCATTGAGGTGATGATACATCTATTAACTTGTGTGAAAGGATAGATACATAACACAAAACACGCCCTGATTACACTTCATCTTCAACCTCAGCCAAAGGATCTGTAACTTGCTCATTTCTCAACCATTTGCAAAAATGTAAACATGAAAATCGCTCCATTTTGTCACACGAATTCAACCATATAAATATCATAAGCTATAAATCAAAGATGAATGAGAATTTCTAAAAGTACCAAATTCTGACCTAACTATTTTAGAAAGTTCAAACTCAAAATTCTCCTAACTCAATCAAAATAAATGAAATCTATGGACATGTATAGTTTCAGGGCAATGATGTCTACATTTTATCTTCACAAGTGAAAGCCTAACAATGCCTAAATATGAAGATAGAAGTTCAAGAAAAATACCTCAAAACTGGAAATCGTGAAATGGATTTGAGCTTGTTCCAGGCAGTGCTGATGATCATGTTAGCTTCCTTGGACCTCTAGGAAGCTAATGCAATGGCTGGCTTGAGCTGAGGGTGGCTGGAATGGTCCGGAGAAGTCCAATTGTGATGCTCTGTTTTGGGACTTGGAAATAGATGAAGATAGTGTTACAATCGTGTAACAAGGACATGGATGGCTTATGTATGATGTTTAGAAGCTTTTGGTGGCAAAAGGCCAAGAAACACACGAGTGAAATGGAAGTTTGAAGTTCTTGGTCAGAATATGCAACAATGGTGGTTTGTGATGCAGTTCTGAGTTTTAGAAGTTTTTAGGGCTTGTCTATTCGTGTGTTATCTTGAAAATAGTGTATGTATTTATAGGCAAGATGTATTATGTCTTATAACAAGTCAGAATTTGAAAATCAAATGTTGTAGCATCATTCTTGTTTTTGAAGCAAAGTGGAAACATCTTGTTTCAAGGAAAAGTATAGGGCTGCATAGAGTCGTTAGTACTTTGGACATGCTTGCTTTTGGTTTATAGGGTTTGTGCGTGCAGAAAGAGCAAGTTCAATGTTCAAGGAGAGTGGACTTTGTGATTAAAGACACTTTTCAAGAATAACAATGGTGCCTTTCTTCCAAAAATGGAAATGCAACCTGGATAATGGTTCAAATGCTTGGACAATGGATCCATATGTTGTGTAAACATTTAATTATGGATTGACAAACAAGTTTGAGGCCTGAAAAGAAAAGATTATGCAGCCTAGCATGGATTTGGTTAAAGTGTTCATAAAAAATGACTTGTAATTCAAGTGACAAAACCCTAACTTCATCTCTTCGATTCTCCCTACTCAAGAATGATATCAAGGAGTTCTTGGATATTTTGGAATGCTTGCAATGTTCTCTATAATCCATATTTGAATTTCCTTTGAATATTCCCCTTGTAACTATATAAAAAAGTGCGATGAAGTTGGGTCAAAATCCTGACCAAATTAGGGCAAAATTTCACTAAGTGTTTAGTTTCATGACCACATGTTCATAAAATTATAACTTGAGATCCAAGCATTTTTGGAAGGAGTTGTGTAAAGAAAAGTTGTAGATTTCATGGATATCTACAACTTTCATGTTGGAAGTTTCTCTTGAATCATCTTTCATCATGGTGAAATTTGGCTCAAAGTTATGAAAAATATGAAATTTCCAACACAAATTTTGACTTTTCAAAATGAAATCTTGAATTTTTGATTTCTTGATGAATAAGTTTCATATTTTGACATGTTTTGATGAATTATGATCTTTGGCACTTGAATTTGACCAAAAAGTTAAAGTTTGACTTTTCAGTATACAATTGATTTTTTGATAAGTTGATTGAAAAGTTCATCTGTCAATGCAATGGACTTGCATTGTTTTGAAACATGTAATTAGGTTAAAATGATGCAATTGGACTCTTGAGATCATGCCTTAAACCAATTTACCATTTACTAGGTCAAAAATAAAATTTCCCTTTCTCAGTCAAAACCCTAATTTTAACCATTTTGCCCTTTTGGAGATTTGACCAAACTTCTTGAGGAGTTGTGGTACAAACTTGATCAAATGACACATATGAGTTTAAAATGTTTATGTGGATAAAAAATTATGAAGTTTGACTGTGAATTGGCCATAGTTGACTTTTCTCCAATACAACTGATTTTTAGGTCAACTGCTCAATTGACTGAGCAAAAATGTGATCCAAGGCTTGAAACTTGACATGAGTGATCTTGGGGGTCCATAATGATCCATGAAAGTCATATGGGGCATTGGAAGTTCAATTGTCTTTGTTCAAACTCAAACCCTGGTTTTGGGTCATCAGTGCATAAGGAGGTGTCTTGAGCTGATCAAACCCTAATGCAGTCTTGAGCCCAAGGAGATCTTGAGAGAAAAAATATTAATAAGTGAGAGGGCAAATTTTGGGGTACAATAGCTTCCCCAGTTCAATCTTCTTAAATCTGAAGAGTTATATTGGCTAGTTTTTCCATTCGTTACTCGAAGGTGGAAGATGATTGGACACTAGAGTGCCCAGAAATTTGCACTCGGTGATGTGATGGTAGAGGGAATGGGCTTAAAGATTCCATTTGGAGAGATGATAGAAAGTTGTTGGAGATGGGCTTGTAGATTCCATCCAAGAGTGATTGTTGAATTGTAATTTGTAAGCTGAAAGAATGAGTATCAGGATGGCGTTCGTGTCTGGAGCGTATTTGAACTGTATCTGGAAGATGATTTTAAATGAGTATTAGAATGGCATCCGTGTTTGGAGCGTATATGAACTGTATCTGAGAGTTAAACCTGAATGAGTATCAGAATGGCATCCGTGTCTAGAGCGTATCTGAACTATATCTTAGAGTTGAACCTAAACGAGTATTAGAATGTCATCCGTGTCTAGAGCGTATCTGAACTGTATCTAAGAAGTTGAAACTGTATGAGTATCAGAATGACATCCATGTCTGGAGCGTATCTGAGTTGTATCTTGAGAATTGCATCTAAATGAGTATCAGAATAACACCCGTGTTTTAAGTGTATCTGGACTATATAGTTAAATCCGAATGAGTATCAGGATGGCATCCGTATATGGAGCATATCTGAATTGTATCTGAAAAGTTGAATCTGAATGAGTATCAGGATGACATCTGTGTTTGGGCGTATCTGAACTGTATCTGAGGACTTTGCATATTGTTAATGGTAGTTTTTTGATTAATCTTATCCTAAAAAAGGTAAATTGTTAGCTAATATGCAAAGTTATGTTGTATGAAATGCATAGTATAATGCATTTGTGTTATTAATGTTTATGATATATGAATGTGATGTATGCGTATGTGAGCTAGTTTGCTGCACTTCTATTGGATTGGGGAAAATAAATCCCTGATTGCTGTTGAGGATATGCAGTATAAGTCTCCGTGTTGTGGAGTTAAAGTACCGATGAATTTCCCTTTAGAGAAATAAACTCTATTGTAAGGGGAATTCCATGTACTGTTTGAAAAATCCTGGTTGGGGAATTCAGAGAAATTTGACGACTTCTACTGGGGATTGATAACTGGAAGCTCTGTTCTGCTGGGGATTAAACTGCACACTGTGGGGGATTTTATGGAAATAACTTAGAGAGATTTCCCTATCTCTTAAAGCCATCAGTGATTGTCTTTCTATTTTTTATTTATTTATAAACAATAATTATGTTCAAATGCATATGTTCAAAAATGAATCATTGGATGTTTTTGTAAACAAAACACAAGAGTAAAGAAAAAATAGATAGTTTTTCACTTTCAAAGGGATATCTTTGTATTGACTTTGAGTAAGTACTTTTGTACAATGAGAAAAACATTCTAGTAAGAGAATTTCGTCGCAAAAAAAATGAAAATTTTGATACAAACAAAAGATAGCTATGTGTAATAATCCCATGGGGTTCCCATTCTCCTATAGCCTTCGTGTCTCTGAGCATCTTGTCTATTTATTACCTTGTCCGAAGATGATTGAATTGATCAGAACCTCTGAGTTTTCCAGTTGAAGCCAAAGGTTGTCCATAAGGTGATCCAACGGGACATAGTCATACGCTTCAATTCCCTAACTTTTTCCTGGACCACCCTTTCGGGTTTTTAGTCCACCAGGATACCCTTTTTTGCCCAAGCCGCCCTTTCTGGTTTTCAACTTGTCGGGTGTACATATTTTTTTGTTTTATCCCTAATTTTTGCCCGAACCTTTTTGGTTCGCCGGAATTCCCTTGTTTTGCCTAGGTGTGTCAACTTAGCGGGTTTCTTATGCGTAATATCTTTTGACTATGTCTGCGTTTGTAGGGTGTGGCAGGTCGTTGCCATCCATGGTGGTCAAGATCATTGCTCCACCAGAGAATATGTTTTTGATTACAAATGGTCTTTCGTATGTAGGAGTCCATTTTCCCCTGGGATCACCTTGCGACAATATGATACGTTTGATCACCAGATCCCCAACTTGATACACTTATCGTCTGACCATTTTGTTGGAAGCCTTGATCATCTGTTTTTGATACATTTGACCATGACAGAAAGCAGTAAGACTTTTCTCATCAATCAAGTTTAGTTGATCAAGTCGAGTCTGGATCTAATCCTCTTCATTCAACCCTGCATCCTTCATAATTCTCAGAGAGGGGATTTGAACCTCAATAGGCAAGACAACATCCATGCCGTATACCAGAGAGTAAGGTGTTGTCCTGGTTGATGTGCGAGCTGTGGTACGATATCCATGGAGAGCTAATGGTAGAATCTCATGCCAGTCTTTGTATGTGACTGTCATTTTCTGTATGATCTTTTTAATGTTCTTATCCGCAGCTTCGACGACACCATTCATCTTTGGCCGATAAGGGGAAGAATTGTGATGCTGGATCTTGAATTGTTTGCACAAGGCGGTGATCATAGTATTATTCAAGTTTGTGCCATTTTCTGTAATGCTCCTCTCCGGGATATCATAACGACAAATGAGATTCTGCTTAATGAATCGGGCTACAACATTCTTGGTAACAGAAGCGAAATAAGCTGCCTCCACCCACTTGGTAAAATAGTCAATGGCCACTAGGATGAAGAGGTGTCTATTGGAGGCTATTGGCTTGATATCCCCAATCATATCAATCCCCCACATAGCAAAGGGCCAAGGAGCCATTAAGACATTCAGAGGAACCGGAGGTACGTACACCTTGACAGCATAAATCTGACACTTATGGCAGGTTCGAGAGTATTGATAGCAATCGGCTTCCATGGTAGACCAATAATATCCTTCTCGTAGGATTTTCTTTGCCATCGTATGTCCACTGGAATGGGTGCCAAAAGTGCCTTCATGTAACTCTGCCATGATCCTTTCAGCTTCAACATTGTCTACGCACCAAAGTAATACGGAGTTATGCCTGAATTTGTAAAGAATGCCATTACTAAGGAAGAATTTAGAAGAGAATGTCCTTAAGAACTTCTTATCATTCACTGAAGCTCCTTCATGATATTCTTGAACCTCGAGATACCTCTTGACTTCGTGAAACTAATGCTGGTCCACTACTTCTTCAGTATTAATCTCTTGATAGTGTGTTGGTTCATCCCTTTGTTCAATGGTGATCTTGGGAGCCTCGTTCTCCCATTTAAGTTTAAACATAGATGACATTGTGGCTAGTGCGTCTGCTAGTTGATTTTCTTCTTGCGGGAAATGCTCGAAGGTAATCTTCTCAAAATGTGGGAGAAACATCAAAACATGTTCTTTGTAAGGGATAAGGTTAGGGTGTTTAGTGTCTCATTCCTCTTTGATCTGGATGATAACCAAAGCTGAATCTCCGAATACATTTAACGATTTGATCCCCAAGTCTATGGCAGCTTTGAGACCAAAGATGCACGCTTCGTATTCCGCCATGTTATATGTACAATTGAAGAAGAGTCTTGCAGTAAATGGGGTATGACACACTTCAGGAGATATGAGTACTGCACCAATACCATTACCGAGTGCGTTAGATTCCCCATCAAAAACTAGGGTCCATTGGGATCCTTGTTCAGGTCCGTCATATGGCCTGAGTTCTTCATAGTTGTTTACCATCATGATGTCTTCATCTGGGAATTCGAACTTCATGGACTGGTAGTCTTCTACAACTTGGTGAGCAAGGTGATCAGCTAGTACACTACCCTTTATTGCTTTCTGGGTAGTATACTATATATCATATTCTGTTAGGATCATCTGCCATCTCGCTATTCTCTCAGAGAGAGCAGGTTTCTCGAACATGTATTTTATTGGATCCATTTTAGATATCAACAAGGTAGTATGGGTCAGCATATACTATCTTAGTCGGCGAGCAACCCATGCCAGAGCGCAACAAGTTTTCTCGAGCAGTGAATATATTGTTTCACATTCGGTAAACTTTTTGCTCAGGTAATAAATAGCGTGCTCTTTTCGGCCAGACTCGTCATGCTTCCCCAACACACACCCCATTGAATTCTCTAAAACATAACCAACGGTATTTCCTCGACTGGTGGCATCAAAATAGGAGGCTCTTACAGGTACTCTTTGATCTTGTCGAAAGCAGTTTGGCATTCATCATTCCATTTGACTACTTGATCTTTCTTCAATAGTTTGAAGATTGGTTCATAGATAGTTGTCAGGTGAGAAATGAATATGGAAATGTAGTTCAAACGTCCCAAGAATCCTCTGACTTCCTTTTCAGTACGAGGAACAAGCATCTCTTGTATCGCTTTTACTTTGGCAGGATCTACTTCAATACCCTTATTGCTGATGACAAAGCTTAGGAGCTTACCAAACCTTACTCCAAACGTGCATTTATTTGGGTTCAACCTCATCTTGTATTTCTTTAGCCTCTCAAACAGTTTCTGTAAATGATCAAGATGCTCTTCTACTATTTGTGATCTAGCTATCATGTCGTCCACATAGACCTCTATTTTGTGATGTATCATGTCGTGAAATAGAGCTACCATGGTACGCTGATAGGTTGCCCCCGCATTCCTCAGTCCGAATTGCATAACCTTCTAGTAGAATATGCCCCACTGTATGACAAATGTTGTTTTCTCCATGTCCTCAAGTGCCATTTTGATTTGGTTGTAACCTGAGAAACTGTCCATCAAGGAAAACAATTTGTGTTGTGCAGTATTGTCAACTAGGATGCAATATGGGGAAGTGGGAAATCATCCTTGGGGCTTGCCCTATTCAAATCTCTGTAGTCCACGCACATTCGTACCTTACCGTCCTTTTTGGGCACAAGGACAACATTGGCAACCCATTGCGGATAGGAGGTGACAACCAAGAATCCAGCATTGAATTGTTTCATGACTTCTGCTTTAATCTTCTCTGACATATATGGTCACATTTGAAGGACCTTTTGTTTTACTGGTGGGCAATCCTCTTTTGTAGGTAGACGATGTACCACAATATCTGCATCAAGTCTTGGCATGTCTTCATACGACCAGGAAAAGACTTCAACATACTCGTGTAACAATTGAATCAGACACTACTTGACATTAGGTTCCAGATTGGCACCCACCTTGACTTCTCTTTTATCTTCTTCGATACCTAGGTTGATTGTATCCACAGGTTCCTCGTGGGGCTGAATGGTTATCTCTTATTGTTGTAGCAATCTGGCAAGTTCCCCTGGTACTTCATAATCTTCCTCACCTTCATCTTTGGTTTGGTAGATTAGATTTTTAGAGTCACAGAAGGCCATAGCAGAACCGTTATCCATGGGATCCTAAATGGATGTAGACCTGCATTGTGAGTGTGAGTGTGTGTAAGGGTATAGCTATCTTTGAAAGAAATGAAAAATGTAAAAAGAAAAACAATGAGCACAAAGTTTTTATGCAAAACATCCATGATTCATTGATGTCATATGGAGATGAGATAATAACCCTTACAAATGGACCGTTGTACCTCGGGTAAGACACAAGGTTTTAAGAGTTTGAAATGTTTTAATATTACAGATCCAACAAAATGTAAAGATAAATTACTGTGGGATAAAAGTGATCGAGACAAAATTTATAGCCTCCTAATTGCTGAGCCCTCCACTGACAGTTGGGAAGATCCAATCCTCCAGGTTGTAGCCATCTTCATCATCCTCTACCACGTTGACCTCACGGGGTGGTCCTCCGGCACGAGCGCGACGTACAGTCTTCTGAGCACCTGAAGTGAAACCTAGGCCAAACTTGTCAGACTTGTATGAGATATCTGGGAGTTGTCCCTAAATAGTGCACCCACCTTCTTGTATTACTGCTTTTGCATCCTTCAAAGATGACATCTTGAGTGGAGACCTTGTGATCTTGGGAACAACCCTGGTCACTGCCACATCTTACGCGACTACTTCAAAATGTTGGAATGGAGTTTCAATAAATTCACCATCTAATTCCACATATCTAAAGGAATTGAGATGGCTGATCATATACTCTTCTTCTCCATGAACAATGATAATCTTCCCTTGAATTGGATACTTCAGCATTTGGTGCAACATAGAAGTAACAACGCCAGTGTGATACGGTGGGAGAACTGACTAGGGTTTTGTGTTTGTTTTCGCAAATGTTTCGGTTGAGCAAGAGTCGCCACCGACTTTTTATTTTATCCTAAGGAAAGGTTTAAAAAGCACAGCAAAAACCTTTGAGATATTTCGTGGGTTCGGGGAGTAGATTATAGAAAGGGAAGGTATTAGCACCCTTTCTATCCATGGTTATCCATGGGCTCTTAGTTACTTGCTTAGATCAACTTGCCTTGGTTTTCAATTGTTTGAAATGGTGCTTTGTGCGTGGTTTTGGAAATGTTTTGAAAAAGATGCCTTGTCTAGGCTACCCTTGTAACAATTCTTTACTCGAATGTTTTACAAAAGGTGTTTGTCTTTTTGAAAAGATGTTTCAAGGTTTTTTGAAAGTTGTTTTGAAAGTGTAGTGATGTGTGGTTTGAAAAATAGGCAAGTGTTTTTGTTTTGCAAGTTGACAAGTACTTAAGTGCTATCTACCCTAAAGTTCTCAAAGATTTTTGCTATGTTTTAACCCTTTTAACAATTTTGTTCCACCATTGCATTTGGTGGACAATCTTGTGTTAGGATGTGAAAGGGACGAGCGCGGGTCATCGTTTAGACCATAATTGCAATGGCGCCAAGTATCTTTGGGCGATTTTTCCTTTAAGGGACTTGATCATTTTTTAGGCAACTTCCGAAAGCGTCATCGAGGGACTATGATCATTTGAATTGTGTTTGTTTTGCCCAAAGAGACCTAACATGCAATATGGCCCATTATTGAAGGCAACAAGTGGAATACCCTAGGGGTGCAAGTGTGATTAGTGTTGTCCATTTTCATGCTTGTTTATCTTGAGATTAGGTCAAACTATTTTCGGTTAATTGATTTGCATACAAACCCTAATTCTAACATGGCATATTTAGAAAGCATTAAAGTGCGAAAAATAAAGTTCCTAAGTTATTAGAACACAATATATGGGAAGGGGGGTACAAATGTTCAAATGGGGGTATTTTGACAAGGAATTTAAACCTAGACTATTACATCAAATTGGGAATTATACAAATTATTTAATATACAACAATTAAATAAAAATATAATAAATATGCAAGATGCAAAAAAATGTTTTGTATATGTATGAAAAAAGTATTTTTATGTGTCAAATAAACAAAATAAGAAGTATTAATTTTTTTGGAGTTTTTTTTAGGTATTTAGGGCAAAACCCTAATTTTATAAATAAAAGGTATTTATTATTTAATAGGTGCAATATTTATTAATTATTTACAAAAATAAAATAAAAATGAAGTATATTTGTAAAAAAGGTATTTTTAATATTAAATATCAATAAAAATAAAAATGTATATATTTTGTATTTTTTTAACCTAAATATACTAATATATATGTATGTATTTGTATTATTTATTAAATATATTGAATATGCACAAAATAATAATATTTAATATTTATAAACAAAAGTATATTTTATATAAAATATTTTCAGAAGATAAGATAAAATAAAAATGGAAAATAAAATGTGTTTGCATTATTTTAGTATTTTTAAGTAAAAGTATGTCTAGGTATTTATTTATGTACAAATACTCATTTAAACAAATAAATGCCTAATAAATACAAAAATGGTAAAAAAAATTTTTTTTATATTTTTAATATTATGAGAAAAAATAAATAAGTCAGAACAAAAAAGAAAAGGTCAAAAAATCATAAAAATAAGCATAATGGGCCTAGGGGGTGTAAAAGTAACAAAAGGGTGCAAATAGAAAAATGAAACAGAGCCCAGCCCAAAAGACCTTCTTCAACCTCCAGACTGTTTGAACATGAACAAAACGCGCGTTTTCTATCTCCAGATTCCTGGACTTTCAAGCAAAACTCACAACATGAAAAATGTAGAGCATTAAGAGACGAATCTAGACATATAAAGAACTTGACTTAACTCTCTAAGATGAGAGAGAATTTCTCCATCCCTAATTCTTGACCTAAGTTTCCATCAATGTTCAGACCTTAAATTCTCATAGCACATGCAAAATAAATGGAAAGTAAAGATATGTACAACTTCAGGGGCATGAGTAGAACATTTTTCATTCACAAACCTAGAGCTAACAATGCCTGGATAGGGAGATAGAAGTCCATGAACTTACCTGTTCAGTTGGAATCGTATCTGATGATGGAGGTGTTTTCAATGCAAGGTGATGATTGGTACAGCTTCCTTGATGTCCAGGGATGCTATTCCAAGCTTTACTTTGTTTGGAAACCAAGAGAATCGTGCTATGGTACCTCAACTGCAAAACAGAAAAATGAAAATGGTGATGTTAGCTAGGGATGTTACAAGTCGTGTTTAGGGCTTGGAATAGTTTCAAGGGATGATGTGGGATTTGTTTGAAGTGGTTTTAGCAAGAATGCATGAATGGATTGAGTTATGGAACTCAATCTGCAGCAGGTACCCTGTTTTGGCAGTTTGAGGGTGATTTTGTGTTTGAGAAGGCAATGGAGATGGTTGGCTCATGTTTTAGCTTAGGTTTGATGATTATAAAGTGTTTGATAACTTTGCTTAATCTCTGGTTCACAGGAATGAGAGTTGTGTCTTGTTATGCTATGTTTCTTCAACTTTAAGCAACAAAGTGTCCACTTGAGTTTTAGACTGATAGAGGCCCCCCTAATGTGCTGCTAACCTTCCCCTTGATCAGTGTGTTTTGTTCATAAACTTGTGCCAAAAGGATTTGCACTGTACTTGCTTGGATTTGCATTTGACATAAAGTTTAACTTTTCAAAAATGGCAAAAATGCTTTATCTAAAAATGGCTTAATCTTCCATGTAATGCTTAAACACATAAAACAAGGCCTTGGCACAATGAGTTAGCATTAAATTATTGAGTGCAAATGGGATATAGGACCTGTAATCAAGGAATGCAAGCTGATTTCAAAATGGCCTAGATGTATGAACATGTAACTTGACCATAAACAAAGTGACTTTTTCCCAACTTGCCAAATTCGATTCTCCCTAACCATGAGGTTGTTTGATGAGTTCTTGGACATTTTGGAAAGCTTGGAATGTGTACTACAATCCATCTTTGAAATGCAAATTGAAATTCCAAGTGGAAGCATGTGAAAAATGGTCTTGAAGTTAGGTAAAAACCTTGCCTAAAATGGTTCAAAATTTCTCTAAGTTAAGAATGGTTTGGTACCCTTGTTCCAAATATTGTAACTTAAGCTACAAGCTTCTTTTGAGGAAACTTTGTGAATCAAAGTTGTATATTTTGCAATAGGCTACAACTTTCATGTTTTGACTTTTCCTTGAATCCAAATGAATCTTGCTGAGAAAATGGGACAAAGTTAGGAAAAAATTAGGGTTTTTCATAACTTAGAAAAATTCTAAGTTATGAAAAATCTTCATTTTAAACCCTAATTTGTAATTCTTGATTTCTTGATGAACAAGTTTCATGATTTGGCATGTTTTGATGAAAAATGAATCTTGCCACTTGATTTTGACCAAAAAGTCAAAGTTTGACTTTTCAGTATACAGTCAAAATTGATCAATTGACTGGAAAATTCAACTGTCAATCTTGTGCATTTGGGATCTTTTGAACTTGTTGAGTATGTCAAGACAATTCCATTGGTTCCTTGAGTCCATATGTGAGTTTGGTTTTCCATTAGCTAGGTCAAACAGTCAAAAATTGCCTTTGTGCAGTCAAAACCCTAAAAATGACCATTTTGCCCTTTTGGTGATCTGATCAAATTTCTTGTGGAATTGTGATCCAAACTTGATCAAATGGTCCATATGAGTTCATAATGTTTATGTGGGTCAAAAATCATGAGGTTTGATTGTCAATTGGCCACAATTGACTTTTTCCCCAATACAGCTGATTTATAGGTCAACTGTCCAATTGACTGGGCAAAGCTTGGAATCAAGGCTTGAAACTTGGTATGGATAAACTTGTAAGTCCAAAATGAAGCATGAAAGTCACTTTGGGAATTTTAGGTCAAAATATCTTTGTGCAAACACAAACCCTAATTTGGGTCAACAGTGCAAGGAGAAGTCTTGAGCAGAGGAAACCCTAACTGGATCTTGAGCTCCAAGGGTCTTGTGATGAGAAAATGTTGAGAAAATGGGAGGGCAAATTTTGGGGTACAACAGTTGCCCCTGTTCAATCTTCTTGAACCTGAAGAGTTAGATTGGCAAGTTTTCCTTTCGTGACTCGAGGGTAAAAGGAGATTGGAGACTAGAGTGCCCTTAAATTTGCACTCGTCAAAGCAATGGATGCGGGAATGGGCTTAGAGATGCCATTTGGAGATGGGATTAACGATGCCATCGGGAGGAGTGACAGAAACTTGTCGGGGATGGGCTTAAAGATGCCATCTGGAATGAGTATCAGGAAGGTGTCCATGTTTTGGACCATCTCCGAACTGGGGGTCTGAATAAGCAATAGATTGACATCCGTATCTGGAGGCATCCGTAAACTGTTTTCAAAAGTTGCATCTGAACAAGCGATAGATTAACATCCGTTGTTGGGAAGAATCCATAAACTGTTTCCAGAAGTCTTGAGAAGAATCTGAACAAGCGATAGGTTAACATCCATTACTTGGAGAACCCGTGAACTGTTTTCAGAAATCTTGAAGTTGAATAAGCAATAGAGCAACATCCGTTGTTGGGAAGCGTCCGTAAACTGTTTTCAAAAGTTGCATCTGAACAAGCGATAGATTAACATCCGTTGTTGGGAAGAATCCATAAACTGTTTTCAGAAGTCTGGAGAAGAATCTGAACAAGCGATAGGTTAACATCCGTTACTTGGAGAACCCGTGAACTGTTTTCAGAAATCTTGAAGTTGAATAAGCAATAGAGCAGCATCCGTTGTTGGGAAGCGTCTGTAAACTGTTTTCAAAAGTTGCATCTGAACAAGCGATAGATTAACATCCGTTGTTGGGAAGAATCCATAAACTGTTTTCAGATGCCTTGAAGTTGAATAAGCAATAGAGCAGCATTCGTTGTTGGGAAGCGTCCGTAAACTGTTTTCAAAAGTTGCATCTGAACAAGCGGTAGATTAACATCCGTTGTTGGGAAGAATCCATAAACTGTTTTCAGAAGTCTTGAAGTTGAGGAGGAACCGGTGTAGGGTTTCCTGATGATGAGCTCGTATAAAATTTCATCTGGATGAATCTGGAATAAGCATCAGAATGTTGCCATGTCTGGGTCACATCTGAACTACTTCTAGAAAGAATCTCGGAAGATAATGATTTTTGTCTGTTTGACTGATCTTACCTGAAAAGGTAAAGAGTTAGTTGTATGCAATGTCATGATGCATGATGCAATGTATGTTATATGAATGTAAATGAATGCGCATGTAAGCTGGAGAGCTCTCTTGCGGAGGATAGATGAATCCGAGATGGCTGAAGATAAAAGCATCTTGACTGCTACCGGGAAGAAAAATTCCTTGGCTGTTGCTGGGGAATAAGGAGCTTGGGTTGTATACCAATCTTCTGGGGAATTCCTGTCTTGAGGAGAACTTCACTGGAGAATCTCCGAATATATAATGAGGAACTGAAAACTGAAAGTCTTCAGATTTGCTTGGGGAATACCAAACCTTCAAACGTCGAGGGGCCTTAGAACCACTTGCGGGGACTTGGAATTTCCTTGGTGACTTGCAGGGTAAGAGAATTTCTGATGATTTCTACTGGCGATTTTAGAACTTGGAAGACTCATGCTGGTGAGGTAAAACTGAGAATCTTCAGTCTAGTGAGAAGTATCTCTGTGGGGGAGAAGGTTCACTAGTCTGGTTCTGCTGGGGATTGATAATTTGAAGTTTTAGATCCGCTGGGGATACTGAAACTTAACTCTGAAGGGAATTGAGTTCGGGAGGGTTCTCTGGCTGGGGAAATCAGTTTTGAGAAAGCTTTTATTGATGAGGACCCTGAAGTCTGACTCTGTTTAGGGAATTAAGTTTTGGCAGAGGAATGGGGATTTCAAATCTGCTCGGGACTTCCTTTGAAAGAGTATCAACATATCTGACTGCACCTTCAATTTATTAGTGATCACCTTCCTTGATTCATAAGGAAATGATTATGTTCAAATGCATATGCCTATTTAACAAAACATTGGACGTTTCTCAAATAAAACATAAGTGCAAAAGCAAAGAGAAAAGGAAACGACGCAAATTTCTGAAAAGTATTTGCATTAACTTTCTATGAGTATATTTGTACAAAGGAGACGATCACCCTAGTAAGAGGATGTCGTTATAAATATTGAAAAATTTATACAAAAGAAAGATGGCTATGTGAAATAATTCCATGGGATTCCATTCCGCTATAGCCTTCACAACTCTGAATATCTGTCCATTCAATGCTTCGTCTGCCGATGGCTGGATTGATTAGAAGCTTGGAACTGGTTGATGAAGAGATTGTCTTTAAAGTGATCCGACGAGACATAGTCATACGCTTTAATTCCCTAACTTTTGCCTGAATCGCCCTTTCGGGTTTTCGATCCACCGGGAAACCCCTTTTTGCACAAGCCGCCCTTTCGGGTTTTCAACTTGCCGGGTGTACCGATTTTTGTTTTTTATCCCTAACTTTTGCCTGAACCTCCCTTTCGGGTTGTCGGTTCACCGGGATGCCCATTTTTGCCCAAGCTGCCCTTTCGGGTTTTCGAATTGTCGGGTTATTTTATGCGTAGTATCTTTTGACTATGTCTGCATTCGCAGGGTGCGGCAAATCGTCGCCGTCCATGGTGGTCAGAATCATTGCACCACCAGAAAATATGCTCTTGATCACAAATTGTCCTTCATATGTAGGAGTCCATTTGCCCCTGGGATCACTTTGCGGCAAGATAATCCGCTTGATTATGAGATCTCCGACTTGATACACTTGACGTCTGACTTTCTTATTGAAGGCCTTGATCATCCGCTTTTGATACGTCTGACCATGGCATACAGCAGCGAGTCGCTTCTCGTCGATCAAATTGAGCTGATCAAGTCGGGTCTGAATCCAATCATCTTCATTCAAACATGCGTCCTTCATAATCCTTAGATAAGGGATCTGAACCTCCATAGGCAAGACAACTTCCATGCCATATACCAAAGAAAACGGGGTTGCCCCGGTTGAAGTACGTGCCGTCGTACGGTATCCGTGTAGAGCAAACGGTAACATCTCATGCCAGTCTTTGTAAGTGACAGTCATTTTCTGAATGATCTTCTTAATGTTTTTGTTCGTAGCTTCAACAGCACCGTTCATCTTCGGCCGATAGGGAGATGAATTGTGATGATAAATCTTGAACTGTTCACACAAAGCGGTGATCATCGTGTTATTCAGATTAGTACCGTTGTCTGTGATGATCCTGTCTGGAACACCATACCGGCATATGAGATTTTGCTTGATGAAGCGGGCAACCACATTTTTAGTAACAGAGGCGAAGGAAGCTGCTTTGACCCATTTGGTGAAATAGTCAATGGCAACCAGGATGAAACGATGTCCGTTGGATGCCGTGGGCTTGATCTCTCCAATCATGTCAATGCCCCACATTGCAAATGGCCACGGAGCTGTCAAAACATTGAGAGGAACCGGAGGGATATGAACTTTGTCAACGTAGACCTGACATTTGTGGCAAGTACGGGAATGTTGATGGCAGTCAGCTTCCATGGTAGACCAGTAATAGCCTGCCCTTAGGATCTTCTTAGCCATTGTATGCCCGCTCAAGTGGGTGCCAAATGTGCTGTTGTGTATCTCAGTCATGATCAACTCTGCTTCAGCTTTGTCTATGCATCGGAGTAATACACAATCATGGCTTCGTTTGTAAAGGATGCCGTTGCTCAGGAAGAATTTGGCAGCAAATTTCCTTAAGAACTTCTTGTCATTTACGGAAGCTCCTTCGGGATAATCTCTAGTCTGGAGATACCTTTTGATTTCATGGAACCAGGGTTGTTCCACTACTTCTTCGGTATTAATCTCGTGACAATGTGCGGGTCCATCCATTCGCTCGATGGTGATTTGGGGAGCCTCGTTATCCCAGTTGAGTTTAAACATGGAGGACATTGTAGCTAGAGCATCTGCTAGCTGATTCTCTTCTCGCGGGAAATGCTTGAAGGTAATTTGCTCGAAATGAGGCAACAATGTCAAGACATGTTCTTTGTATGGGATAATATTAGGATGCTTGGTATCCCACTCTCCTTTGATTTGACTGATAACCAAAGCCGAGTCCCCGAATACGATCAAAGATTTGATCCCCAAGTCTATAGCAGCCTTGAGACCAAAGATGCAAGCTTCATACTTAGCCATGTTGTTTGTGCAGCTGAAACAAAGTCGGGCCGTGAAAGGTGTGTGACAACCTTCCGGAGAAATGAGTACTGCGCCGATATCGTTTCCAAGTGTATTTGAAGCACCATCAAAGTACAGGGTCCATCGGGATCCCTTTTCGGGTCCGTCATACGGTCTGTTACTTTCAGTGTTATCCAAATTCATGATGTCCTCGTCTGGGAAGTCAAATCTCATGGGTTGATAATCTTCGATAGCTTGATGAGCCAGATGGTCAGCTAGTACACTCCCCTTTATAGCTTTTTGAGTGGTGTACTGGATGTCATACTCAGTTAGGATCATTTTCCATCTAGCTATTCTTCCAGATAAAGCAGGCTTCTCGAAAATATACTTGATAGGATCCATTTTGGAAATCAACAGGGTAGTATGAGTCAACATATACTGCCTTAGTCGGCGAGCAGCCAATACCAAAGCGCAACAAGTTTTCTCGAGCAGTGAGTAGCGAGTCTCACAGTCGGTAAACTTTTTGCTAAGGTAATAAATAGCATGCTCTTTTCGACCAGACTCATCATGCTGGCCCAAAACACATCCCATTGAGTTATCCAAGACGGTCAGATACATGATCAATGGTCTTCCTTCGACGGGTGGCATCAGAATAGGAGGTTCTAGCAAGTACTCCTTGATCTTATCAAAAGCAGCTTGGCAATCGTCGTTCCATTCGACTACCTGATCTTTCTTCAATAGTTTGAAAATTGGCTCACAGGTAGAAGTCAGATGAGAAATGAATCTGGCAATATAGTTCAAGCGCCCCAAGAACCCTCTAACCTCCTTTTCAGTACGGGGAGCAGGCATCTCTTGTATTGCTTTCACTTTTGCTGGATCGACTTCAATGCCTTTGTTGCTTACAATGAATCCTAGAAGTTTACCAGACCTAACTCCAAAAGTGCACTTACTTGGATTCAGCCTGAGTTTGTATTCTTTCAACCTGGAAAACAACTTTTCTAGATGTTCAAGGTGCTCCTCCTCTGTTTGTGACCGAGCTATCATATCGTCTACGTAAACTTCGATCTCATGATGTATCATATAATGAAATAAAGCTACCATGGCGCGTTGATAAGTTGCCCCTGCGTTCTTTAGCCCGAACGACATCACCTTGTAACAGAAAGTACCCCACTGTGTGACAAAAGTTGTTTTCTCCATATCTTCGGGGGCCATTTTGATTTTATTGTAACCCGAGAATCCATCCATGAAGGAAAACACTTTATGCTGAGCTGTATTGTCGATCAAAATGTCAATGTGTGGTAGCGGAAAATCATCTTTGGGGCTGGCCCTATTCAAATCCCGGTAGTCCACACACATCCTGACTTTGCCATCTTTTTTAGGTACCGGCACGATGTTAGCGACCCATTGAGGATAAGATGTAACAGCCAGAAAGCCAGCGTCGAATTGCTTCATTACTTCTGCTTTGATCTTTTCAGACATGTCAGGCCTCATTCGGCGGACTTTTTGTTTGATCGGTGGGCAACCCTCTCTTGTGGGGAGACGGTGAACCACGATGTCTGTGTCTAAACCTGGCATGTCTTCATAAGACCAAGCGAAGATTTCAACATACTCATTTAACAACTGTATCAGGCGCTCCTTGACACTTGGTTCCAGATTGGCACCTACTTGTACCTCCTTCCGGTCTTCCTCGGTTCCTAAGTTGACAGTTTCCAATGACTCTTCGTGAGGTAAGATGGCCCTTTCCTCTTGCTGTAGAAGTCTGGCTAGTTCCCCTGGTACTTCACAACCTTCGTCATCTTCATACTCGGCTTGATTGACCAGATCTTCAGAGTTATTGAAGGATATAGCAGAATAGTAACCCATGGAATCCGGAGTGGATGGGTACCTGCATTTGTGAGTGTGGGTGTGTGTAAGGGATAGCCATCCTTAAACAAAAAATGCAAAAGGAAAGAAAATGAACACAACAGTTTATCAAATGAAAAACGTCCAATGAATCATTAAACATGGCATATGGATATGAAAATAATCAAAACCCTTACAAATGGACCTACATGCCCCGGGCAAGGCATGAGGTAAAAAGATAGCGTACGGATTGTTCGAAAATAAATATTACAGACCAATAGGAAATGTTTGACAGATAAATTACTGATGAATAAAAGTGATGGGGACAAAGTCTTTTGCCTCCCAATTACATAGTCCTCCTTTGACAGTTGGGTAGATCCACTCTTCCATGTTGTTCTCTTCGTCTTCATCCTCCAAAGTGTTGATTCCGTAGGGAGAAATTTTGATTGGCGCCCTTTCAATCTTCGAACGGCGCATAGCTTTCTGGCCCGCGGCGGTGAATCCTAATCCAAATTTGTCTGTTTTATATGGAATATCAGGCAACTGCCCCCATGCTGAATTCTTCCCCTCCTTTATTGCGGCCTTTGCGTCTTCCAGAGATGCCATCCTGGCCATCTGCTTTGGTACTTCAGCTACCAATTTTGCTACTGTTATTTCAGGAAGGACTTCTTCGAAATGCTGGAAAGGTGTCTCAATGAACTCACCCTTTACCTCCACATATCGGAAGGAGTTCAGGTGGCTGATCATATACTCTTCCTCACCATGGACGGTTATGATCTTTCCCTTGACAGGATACTTCAACATTTGATGTAAGGAAGAGGTGACTGCCCCGGCATTGTGGATCCAAGGCCTACCCAACAAGCAAGAGTATGACGCACGAATGTCCATCACATAGAAAGTAGATTTAAACACCTCAGTGCCTACCTTGATGGGAATATCAACCTCCCCATGGACCATTCTCTTTGAACCATCGAAAGCTCTGACAACAATATCACTCGGCTTCAGCTCTAAACCTTCACAATCTAGTCGGTCTAAAGCTTTCTTAGGCAGTACATTCAGCGAAGAACCCGTGTCGACCAAGACATGTGCGAGAGTAGTTCCTCGGCACTCGACTGAAATGTGCAAAGCATCATTGTGGTTTCTACCTTTAGGAGTTAGGTCAGCATCAGAGAAACCTAATCCATTGTCCGCAGTAAGGCTGGCCACGTAATTTTGGAATTGATCTGCAGAGGTTTCCTGGGGCACATGGGCTTCCTTCAGGAATTTTATCAGAGACTTAGCGTGCGCTTCTGAGCAAAGTAGTAGTGCCAACATGGAGATCTTTGAGGGGGTTTGCCCCAGTTGTTCTACCACGTCGTAATCACTCCTTTTGATTATCTTCAAGATCTCTTCCATTTCTTTCTTGGAGGTTTCCGGGATGACCAAGGGTTGAGCCCTCGTCCTGACGAGCTCATCTTGGGTTCCCTTACCTTTATCAGCAGCGGTAGGAGGGACAATACTAGGAACAACAACATCTTCAATCAATGGGGTTCTAGCAGAGAGTTTTATTGGTGCAGGGATAACTTCGGCAGCAGATGAGGGTCCAAAGATTGCTCTTGGAGGGGCAATCTCTGGAGAAAATATTCTCCCGCTCCGGGTGATTTTGCTCGTGCCCGCAATGTTTCCAATGCTGGCTTCTTCTTCATCCGAACTATCTTCAGTTATTTCAATTTGTTTAATACCATGGTAGTAGACGTCACCGTCGTAGTTCTATGGTATTGACTTCTCGGAAATGTAGGGGACAGGCCCCGACATTGTTATCTTCAAAGGAACAGACTTCGTAGCTGGTGTAATCTTAACAGGCTTTCTGACGGCCTTGGAAAGATTGGCGTGAATGGTTATAATTGAGACATCTTCAGTATGGGTTGGAATAGCAGAGACTTTTTCAAACAAAATTTGTCGACTGTCCATTAGGCCTTGGATGCCTTTCTTCAGTAACGGACAATCAAATGGCAGAGAGTAACAGCAGTAGCAATCTTCTTTACATCCCGGGAAGATCCCGGCCCTTAACAGATTCAACTTGATGGTTAACAATGGAGTTATCAGATCATTGACATCAGCAACATACAAATCTTCTTCAATGGCATTGAAATTTCGGTCGTGCTTCGGCATTGGAGCAGATATCACGTTCGGCTTCTCTGGAGCATCGAACTCCACCTCCTTCGCCTCTATCAGGTCTTGGATTTTATGCTTGAGTGCCCAACAATCGTTGGTGTCGTGCCCGACACTGTCAGAATGGTAGGCGCATTTAGCATTAGGATGATAATGCAGAGAGGATGTATTCACACTTTTTGGTGCCTCTTTGATAGTGGCGAGATTCAACTTTAACAGATGGGGAAGCACTTGCGCTGGCGTCATATTAATGCGGGTAAACTGCCGTTGTGGCCGTTCCACCCGTTGCTGATTTGGTCTGGACTGGTTATAGCGAGGCTGCTCACTTGAAGGGTTTTGGATCATTACGGCCCCCACAGTTGGCCGGCGTTCAGTCTTCCCTGCTCTTCTTTGAGAGTATACCACAGCCGTTTCCTTCTTGAAAGGCTTCTTCTCAACACTTGCAGCGGCACCCTTCTGAATCTTCCCTGACTTGATGCCAGCTTCTATTCTCTCGCCTGTTAAGATCAAATAGGTAAACCCCGCGGAAGAGTTACCAATAAGATGGTTGAAGAATGGACCAGACAGGGTCCCTAGAAACATGTCAACAAGTTCACGGTCGGTTAAAGGAGGCTGCACCCTGCCAGCCAAATCCCTCAATTTTTGTGCATATTCTTTGAATCCTTCGCCTGTTCCCAGTGACATACCCTGAAGTTGGGTACGTGTGGGAGCAAGTTCAGAATTATACTGATATTGTTTGTAAAAGGCGGTGGCCAAGTCTTCCCAGTTTCGGACACTGGTTCCCTCTAGCTGATAGAACCACTCCAGTTGAGCCCCAGAAAGGCTGTCTTGAAAGAAATGGATCCAAAGGTTCTTATCTGCCGTATAAGGTTGGATCTTCCGTACGTAGGACCTGAGATTCATTTTTGGACAGGACAACCCGTCATACCTCACAAAAACTGGCACTTTGAACTTTGGGGGAATCACAATCCCGGCAACTAAACCCAAGTCTTCAAAATCCAAACCTGGCACTCTCTGCAGCTCCATGGCTGCCAACCTGTCTTCTAAACCTTTGTACTTGTCATCAGCCGGAGGGTATTGTTGATCAGAGTAGTCTTCATCCTCTTCGGCCTCCTCTTCTTCCACATCGGACTTGGAAGGTACCGCAGCCCCACCCCCTTTACTGGTTCCCTCCTCAGAAGTAGGGGGAAATTCAAGCACTCTTCTGGCTTCTCCTTCAAATCTTCTCCCTAAAGTAGCCACCCCGAGTCTCTTTTTCTTCTTTTTCACTGGGTCCTTATTCCCCAGTAGGGTCTTTAGATCCTCCTGACCCTTAGCCAAGGTCATCAGGAGTTGCTGAAACTGTGCATTTTGAGCCTGCAAGTCTTTGACTGTTTGCTCGAGATCCATCCTACTGAAATAAACAGTAGACAGATAAGGAAACCTGGCGTGAGACCTGCTTATGCACATGATGAATGGTATGCTTATGTATGCAATGCATTCAAGGATTTAGAACATTCAAAATTGTTGCAGACAAAAGAGAACGCACGTCATATTAATAAGAAGAAATTTGTCAGTACATAAATGCCCCATGGGCCAAATATTACAAAAACTTCTCAAGGTAAAAAGACGTTGCGCATCCTCTTTGGTGCGATGTAGGTGTTGAGGGTCTCCTCCTCATGGAGTCGGAGGGTAAGCTCTAGAACCTTCTTCTCACTTGCGTAGAAGCTGGCTTCAAAAGTGTTCCGTTCCTCCTTGAGCTGAATCCAACTCTTCTGCATTTCCTCCCACGATGTAGGCATGTCAGGATATAGGATGGTGTAGGGAACCTCTCCTTCCTTGACGGGATCTTTAATCACAGGGAGAACATGAGGATAAAGCATCATTAGACTCTGGGCTCGGGCTCGTACCCACTTGAGATAAGGCTCAAGAGGGATGGAGTTCTTGTGCCCCAGTGTCTTGCTATCAACCTTGTTGGGCATCCTCCAAGCTCTGATGAATCTTTGGCGAAGTCCTTGCGCATCATTGTCAAAGTCAAAAACTAGGTCAGGAATCAACATGACGTGAGGGCCATCCCTCCGTGCATATCCAAATTGCCTCAAAGCTAGGCAAGGGTTGTAGGTAATTCCCCCTCTAATGCCAAGTAATGGAACATTAGGGAACTCTCCACAATGATCGACGATGATGACATTTTCTCTGGACCGAGAACACCAATGTACATCAGAGTGAGTAAGAGACATCAACCGTTGGGACCACCTTGAGCCTTGGTCATTCTTCAAGACAGATTGTGGAAGGTGCGAAATAAACCACCTTGCAAGGAGAGGAGTACAGCACATGAGAACACCCCTCTTTCTCATTGTTCGTGTGTAAAATGAGTGAAGAATGTCCCCAAGCAATGTTGGTATTGGATTTCTGGATAAGAAGATTTTGACGGCATTGACATCTACCAGCTGGTCAGGATTTGGGAACAAAACCAACCCATAGATGAGGAGTGCCACAGTTTCTTCAAAGGCTTGTAGGTCCAATGAATTCCAACATTCTTGTGCCTTCTCAAACAAGAATTTTGCTAAGAATCCTTTGACGTCGCTTCTGTTTTCCCAATGCCCCTTGATGTCAGAAGGCTGTAGATGTAATGCTCGAGCAACATCTTCAGGCTTTGGTTCCTTTTCCGTACCGTTGAAGGGTAGTTGATTTAGGATAGGAATTCTCAGGAGTTGAGAAAATTCCTCCAAAGTGGGCACCAACTGGTAGTCGGGGAAAGTGAAATAGTGATGAAGAGGGTCAAAGAACTGGAATAGCACTTTCATCATGTCCTCTTCAATGTTGGTGCTGACCAGGCTGAGTAGTCTACCATGTCTTTCACTGAAGGATGAGCTTTCTGGAATCCTTGATGTGAGCTCCTTGAGTTGAGGAGGGATTCTCACAAGGTTGATTTGGATGGTTTTTCTTCGAAGAATTTCCATGACCTACAAAACAAGAACAAAGATGAAGATCTAAACCCTTGAAATGGTTAGTGAATGCATATGATGCTTTATGATGTTTATGATGTATGCACAAAACATATGTACAAGCAATTCACACCAAACCCTAGTTTCAGGCTTGCATGAGGTTTCATAGGTAAGTACCCTCTTGAGTGTAGTTGGCTTAAAAACCTGTCCTATAAATAGTAACCGGGTTCTAAGGAGCTCAATATCATTGGATTGTTTTCATCATTCATGGTTTTGGTTTAGCCACTTAACTAGCGACCAAAATATTCCAAGAAAACAACCCTCAATGAGTGTAGTATCGAGTATCTACCAACTTCAGACTGCACCAAAGCCGGTCATCTCACTACCCCTAATAAAAGGCCAAGATGGTCAAGTAAGGTTCTAGGTCATTAGTGCTTAGTGACATCACTCAGCGGCCCCGTACTCTCCTTGATTGAACTCAAGGGTTACCGGTACTCACAAATATGTCGCACTAATATAGCTATTGCTTCGACCGTGTCGGTATACCCCGCACAGTTTCCACAACGTATTGCTATCTATGAATGTTTCCCAAAATCCGGGAGTAGGATTGCAAACCCAAACAAAAGAGCCAAGATATAAAGCAATCAAAACAAACAATTAATCATGCAAGAGGGTGATCTAAGCCCTAAGGTTACTCCACTTTTAAATTTTTTTCCCCAGCAGAGTCGCCAGTTCCGTGATACGGTGGGAGAACTGACTAGGGTTTTACGTTTGTTTTCGCAAATGTTTCGGTTGAGCAAGAGTCTCCACCGACTTTTTATTTTATCCTAAGGAAAGGTTTAAAAAGCACAGCAAAAACCTTTGAGATATTTTGTGGGTTCGGGGAGTAGATTATAGAAAGGGAAGGTATTAGCACCCTTTCTATCCATGGTTATCCATGGGCTCTTAGTTACTTGCTTAGATCAACTTGCCTTGGTTTTCAATTGTTTGAAATGGTGCTTTGTGCGTGGTTTTGGAAATGTTTTGAAAAAGATGCCTTGTCTAGGCTACCCTTGTAACAATTCTTTACTCGAATGTTTTACAAAAGGTGTTTGTCTTTTTGAAAAGATGTTTCAAGGTTTTTTGAAAGTTGTTTTGAAAGTGTAGTGATGTGTGGTTTGAAAAAAAGGCAAGTGTTTTTGTTTTGCAAGTTCACAAGTACTTAAGAGCTATCTACCCTAAAGTTCTCAAAGATTTTTGCTATGTTTTAACCCTTTTAACAATTTTGTTCCACCATTGCATTTGGTGGACAATCTTGTGTTAGGATGTGAAAGGGACGGGCGCGGGTCATCGTTTAGACCATAATTGCAATGGTGCCAAGTATCTTTGGGCGATTTTTCCTTTAAGGGACTTGATCATTTTTTAGGCAACTTTCGAAAGCGTCATCGAGGGACTATGATCATTTGAATTGTGTTTGTTTTGCCCAAAGAGACCTAACATGCAATATGGCCCATTATTGAAGGCAACAAGTGGAATACCCTAGGGGTGCAAGTGTGATTAGTGTTGTCTATTTTCATGCTTGTTTATCTTGAGATTAGGTCAAACTATTTTCGGTTAATTGATTTGCATACAAACCCTAATTCTAACATGGCATATTTAGAAAGCATTAAAGTGCGAAAAATAAAGTTCCTAAGTTATTACAACACAATATATGGGAAGGGGGGTACAAATGTTCAAATGGGGGTATTTTGACAAGGAATTTAAACCTAGACTATTACATCAAATTGGGAATTATACAAATTATTTAATATACAACAATTAAATAAAAATATAATAAATATGCAAGATGCAAAAAAATGTTTTGTATATGTATGAAAAAAGTATTTTTATGTGTCAAATAAACAAAATAAGAAGTATTAATTTTTTTGGAGTTTTTTTTAGGTATTTAGGGCAAAACCCTAATTTTATAAATAAAAGGTATTTATTATTTAATAGGTGCAATATTTATTAATTATTTACAAAAATAAAATAAAAATGAAGTATATTTGTAAAAAAGGTATTTTTAATATTAAATATCAATAAAAATAAAAATGTATATATTTTGTATTTTTTTAACCTAAATATACTAATATATATGTATGTATTTGTATTATTTATTAAATATATTGAATATGCACAAAATAATAATATTTAATATTTATAAAAAAAAAGTATATTTTATATAAAATATTTTCAGAAGATAAGATAAAATAAAAATGGAAAATAAAATGTGTTTGCATTATTTTAGTATTTTTAAATAAAAGTATGTCTAGGTATTTATTTATGTACAAATACTCATTTAAACAAATAAATGCCTAATAAATACAAAAATGGTTAAAAAATAATTTTTATATTTTTAATATTATGAGAAAAAATAAATAAGTCAGAACAAAAAAGAAAAGGTCAAAAAATCATAAAAATAAGCATAATGGGCCTAGGGGGTGTAAAAGTAACAAAAGGGTGCAAATAGAAAAATGAAACAGAGCCCAGCCCAAAAGACCTTCTTCAACCTCCAGACTGTTTGAACATGAACAAAATGCGCGTTTTCTATCTCAAGATTCCTGGAATTTCAAGCAAAACTCACAACATGAAAAATGTAGAGCATTAAAAGACGAATCCAGACATATAAAGAACTTGACTTAACTCTCTAAGATGAGAGAGAATTTCTCCATCCCTAATTCTTGACCTAAGTTTCCATCAATGTTCAGACCTTAAATTCTCATAGCACATGCAAAATAAATGGAAAGTAAAGATATGTACAACTTCAGGGGCATGAGTAGAACATTTTTCATTCACAAACCTAGAGCTAACAATGCCTGGATAGGGAGATAGAAGTCCATGAACTTACCTGTTCAGTTGGAATCGTATCTGATGATGGAGGTGTTTTCAATGCAAGGTGATGATTGGTACAGCTTCCTTGATGTCCAGGGATGCTATTCCAAGCTTTACTTTGTTTAGAAACCAAGAGAATCGTACTATGGTACCTCAACTGCAAAACAGAAAAATGAAAATGCTGATGTTAGCTAGGGATGTCACAGGTCGTGTTTAGGGCTTGGAATAGTTTCAAGGGATGATGTGGGATGTGTTTGAAGTGGTTTTAGCAAGAATGCATGAATGGATTGAGTTATGGAACTCAATCTGCAGCAGGTACCCTGTTTTGGAAGTTTGAGGGTGATTCTGTGTTTGAGAAGGAAATGGAGATGGTTGGCTCGTGTTTTAGCTTAGGTTTGATGATTAGAAAGTGTTTGATAACTTTGCTTAAGCTCTGGTTCACAGGAATGAGAGTTGTGTCTTGTTATGCTATGTTTCTTCAACTTTAAGCAACAAAGTGTCCACTTGAGTTTTAGACTGATAGAGGCCCCCCTAATGTGCTGCTAACCTTCCCCTTGATCAGTGTGTTTTGTTCATAAACTTGTGCCAAAAGGATTTGCACTGTACTTGCTTGGATTTGCATTTGACATAAAGTTTAACTTTTCAAAAATGGCAAAAATGCTTTATCTAAAAATGGCTTAATCTTCCATGTAATGCTTAAACACATAAAACAAGGCCTTGGCACAATGAGTTAGCATTAAATTATTGAGTGCAAATGGGATATAGGACCTGTAATCAAGGAATGCAAGCTGATTTCAAAATGGCCTAGATGTATGAACATGTAACTTGACCATAAACAAAGTGACTTTTTCCCAACTTGCCAAATTCGATTCTCCCTAACCATGAGGTTGTTTGATGAGTTCTTGGACATTTTGGAAAGCTTGGAATGTGTACTACAATCCATCTTTGAAATGAAAATTGAAATTCCAAGTGGAAGCATGTGAAAAATGGTCTTGAAGTTAGGTAAAAACCTTGCCTAAAATGGTTCAAAATTTCTCTAAGTTAAGAATGGTTTGGTACCCTTGTTCCAAATATTGTAACTTGAGCTACAAGCTTCTTTTGAGGAAACTTTGTGAATCAAAGTTGTAGATTTTGCAATAGGCTACAACTTTCATGTTTTGACTTTTCCTTGAATCCAAATGAATCTTGCTGAGAAAATGGGACAAAGTTAGGAAAAAATTAGGGTTTTTCATAACTTAGAAAAATTCTAAGTTATGAAAAATCTTCATTTTAAACCCTAATTTGTAATTCTTGATTTCTTGATGAACAAGTTTCATGATTTGGCATGTTTTGATGAAAAATGAATCTTGACACTTGATTTTGACCAAAAAGTCAAAGTTTGACTTTTCAGTATACAGTCAAAATTGATCAATTGACTGGAAAATTCAACTGTCAATCTTGTGCATTTGGGATCTTTTGAACTTGTTGAGTATGTCAAGACAATTCCATTGGGTCCTTGAGTCCATATGTGAGTTTGGTTTTCCATTAGCTAGGTCAAACAGTCAAAAATTGCCTTTGTGCAGTCAAAACCCTAAAAATGACCATTTTGCCCTTTTGGTGATCTGATCAAATTTCTTGTGGAATTGTGATCCAAACTTGATCAAATGGTCCATATGAGTTCATAATGTTGACGTGGGTCAAAAATCATGAGGTTTGACTGTCAATTGGCCACAGTTGACTTTTTCCCCAATACATTTGATTTCTAGGTCAACTGTCCAATTGACTGGGCAAAGCTTGGAATCAAGGCTTGAAACTTGGTATGGATAAACTTGTAAGTACAAAATGTAGCATGAAAGTCACTTTGGGCATTTTAGGTCAAAATATCTTTGTGCAAACACAAACCCTAATTTGGGTCAACAGTGCAAGGAGAAGTCTTGAGCAGAGGAAACCCTAACTGGATCTTGAGCTCCAAGGGTCTTGTGATGAGAAAATGTTGAGAAAATGGGAGGGCAAATTTTGGGGTACAACAACCAGCATTGTAAATCCATGGTCGGTCTAGCAAGCAGGAGTATGAAGGGAGAATATCTATTACATAAAAAGTTAAATCAAATGTTTGGGTTCCAACCTTTATGGGGATATCTACTTCCCCATGTACCATCCTTTTCGAGCCATCAAAAGCCCTCACTACTATGTTGCTTGGCTTTAATGTCAATCCCTCACAATCAAGCCTATCAAGAGCTTTTTTAGGCAATGCATTCAGAGATGAGCCAATGTCAACCAAAACCTGAGCCAAGGTTGTGCCCCTACATTCAACTGAGACATGCAATGCCTCATTATGCTTCCTTCCTCTTGGTGTTAAATCAGCATCTGAAAAACCTAGACCATTATCTACAGTCAAGCTGGCTGCGCAGTCTTGGAACTGGCCGACATATGTTTCTTGGGGTACATGAGCAGTCTTCAGGAATTTTACCAAGGCCTTTGAATGCGCCTCAAAATATAGTAGTAAAGCCAACATGGAAGTTTTCGATGAAGTTTTCCCCAGTTGTTTAACTACATCGTAGTCACTTCTTTTTATGACCTTTAGGATTTCCTCCATCTCTTTCCGGGAGGTCTCAGGGATAGCCAATGATTGTGTCTTCGTCTTGACAGACTCAACTAGAACACCTTTTCCTCGAGTCTCGGTTAACTTGGCAGCAGGAGTGTTAGTAGGAGTGATAACAGGGGTTGTAACAGCTTTGTCAGTTGAAGTATTGGTGGAGATGATTGTGGGACTGGGAATAGTATTCGGAGGAGCAACAACAACATGAATGATTACGGGTCCAGAAACTGATTTTAGGGGAGCAATTTCTGGAGAGAATATCCATCCTCTTCTGGTAATCTTTCTAGTCCCGACAATGTTACTGATATTGGAGTCATCCTTCTCAGAACTTGAATCTTCGACAGCTGGCCAATCTTGCTTGATACCATGGTAGTAGACATCCCCTCCATAATTCCATGGTACGATTTTGTCTGACAAATATGGGACTGGTCCAGGCATTGTAATTATCAAAGGAGCTACTTTTGGAACTGATGTAATTCTAACGGGTCTTTTGGTGGAGACCCTGGAAGAAATGTCGGAAATGGACACAATGGAAATATCATTATAAGAAATAGGTGGAACACAAGTCTTTTCGAACAAAATCTCCTTGTTATCTATTAGGCATTGAACGCATGCTTTTAACAAAGGACAATTGGTTGGTGAGGACAAACAGAAATAACAACTTTCATTACAGCCCGGGAAAACACCGGCATTCAATAAGTTCTTTTTGATAATCAGGAGTGGGGTCATAAGTTCATCAACTGAAGTAACAAACATATCTTCTTCAATGTCGTTGGAATTATGGCCATGTTTGGGCATAGGGGCAGAAATGACATTTGGCTTTTCGGGCACATCAAATTCAATCTCTTTGGCTTCAAGGAGGTCTTGTACTTTGTTCTTTAGAGCCCAACAATTATTAGTGTCATGGCCAGGACTCTCAGAGTGGTATGCACAGCGGGAATTAGGATGATAGTGAGGAGAGGTTGTATTAGGGTTCTTTGGAGCTTCTTTCAAAGTCACTAGGTTAGATCTTAGAAATTGTGGAAATACTTGAGATAGGGTTGTGTTAATTCTGGTGAATTGTCTGACTGGTCTTTCCATTCTTGGTTGGTTGTTTCTTTGCTGATCAGGCGCGGGTTTAGGAATCATGGCAGCCCCCACCATTGGACGGTGTTCGGCCCTATCTTGATTTCTCTGAGGATAAACAACAACCACTTCCTTCTTTCCGATGAATGGTTTCTTTACAGAAGCAGAGGATGCATCTTTTTGAATCTTTAAGTTCTTTATCCCGACTTTTACCCTTTCTCCGGTCAATATCAATTAAGTAAAACCCGCCGATGAACTCCCAATTAGGTGATTAAAGAAGGGACCAGACAAGGTTCCGAAAAACATGTCTACCAACTCTCTTTCATATATAGGAGGTTGAACTCTTCCGGCCAAGTCTCTCCATTTTTGCGCATAGTCCTTGAAGCCTTCATTTGAAACCATGGCCATACTCTAGAGTTGAGTATGGGTAGGCGCAATATCAGCATTTTATTGGTATTGTTTGTAAAAGGCTGCAGCAAGATCTTCCCAGTTGTGAACATTGGCTTTTTCTAGATGATAAAACCAGTCAAGTTGAGTTCCAAACAGACTGTCTTGGAAGAAATGTACCCATAAATCTTTATCAGCGGTATGGGGCTGGATTTTCCTCACATAGGACCAGAGATGCATTTTAGGGCATGAGACTCCGTCATATTTGGCGAACACAGGTGCTTTGAATTTTGGAGGAATGACAATTCCTGATACCCATGCCAACTCCTCAAAGTCCAATCCAGGCACTTTTTGGATTTCCATTGCACTCAACTGTTCATCTAGATGCTTATACTTGTCGTCGGCTGTAGGGTATTGTTCTTCAGAATAGTCTTCTTCTTCCTCTTCTTCTTCTGAATCAGACTGAACAACTGTTTCCTTACCCTTCCCATCTTGGTTGTCTTCCTCACCGAATGTCGTAGAAAAGTATAAGGCCCTTCTTGTCTGCCCTTGGAATCTTCTTCCCATGTTCAGAATTCCGGTTATCTTCTTCGTCTTCTTTTTCTTCTCCTCAACCAGCAAGGTCTTCAACTCTTCTTGTCCTTTGGCCAGAGTTAAGAACAACTGTTGAAACTGTGCATTCTGAGCTTAGAGGTCTTTCACTGTTTGCTCGAGATCCATCTTACTGAAATAAACAGTAGAGAGATGAGGATACTTGTTGCAAGAAACCTGCTTATGTTATGATGAATGGTAGATTCATATGCACCATTTTCAAGGATTTTAAGATTCAAATTTGTTTTAGACAAAAAGGAAACACACGTTATATTAATAAGTTAAAGCTTGAGTACATCAATACCTTCTTGGGAAAAACAAATACAATAAACTCTAATATAGAAAGGTAGTACGTATCCTCTTTGGTACAATGTAGGCATTCAGAGTCTGCTCCTCATGAAGTAGCCTAGTGAGTTCCAAAACCTTCTTCTCGCTAGAGTAGAATTGGGCTTCGAAAGTGTCTCGCTCCCCCTTGAGTTGTATCCAATCCCTTTGTAAGTCTTCAAGAGAGGTGGGCATGTCAGGATGTAGGATAATTTATGGAACATCTCCTTCCATGACAGGCTCAATGATTACCAGGAGAATGGAGGGGTAAGGCATCATAAGACTCTGAGCACGAGTTCGTACCCATTGGAGGTAAGGCTCAACAGGGATGGAATTATTATTCCCCAAAGTCTTTCTATCCATCTTATTTAACCATCCTCCAAGCTCGGATAAATCTCTAGCAAAGACTTTGATCATCGTCGTCATAGTCAAATACCAAACCTTAAATCAGCATCTCGTGCGGGCCATCCCTTCGGGCATAACCAAACTCTCTTAAGGCTAAGAAGGGGTTGTAGGTGATACCTCCCCTAATGCCAAGTAAATGGACATTAGGAAATTCTCCACAACAGTTGGCAATAGTAACATTCTCTATGGATCGGGAGCACCAATGAATATCTTAATGTTTGAGCGTCATCGACCTTTGTGACCACCTTGAACCTTGCTCATTCTTTAATACAAATTGGAGAAGATGCGAAATAAACCATATTTCCAAGAGAGGAGTGCAACACATAAGGACACCTCTTTTCCTCACTGTGCGAGTGTGAAAAGAGTGTAGAATTTAACGGCGTTCAGATCTATGAGTTGGTCAGGATTTGGAAACAAATCCATCCCATAAATGAGGAGAGCCACAATTTCCTCAAAGGCTTGCAAATCCCAAGAGTTCCAACAGTTTTGGGCTTTCTCGAACAAGAACTTTTCTAGGAAACCTTTGACACCACTCCTTGTTTCCCAATGAGTTGTGACATCAGATAAGTGCAAGTGTAAAGCTTGAGCAATCTTTTCTGGCTTTAGTTCTCTTTCCGTACCGTGGAAAGGTAGTTGATTGAGAATGGGAATCCTCAAGAGTCGGGAGAATTCTTCCAAAGTAGGCACAAGTTGATAATTGAGAAATGTGAAGCAATACTGTAAATGATCAAATAAATGAAATAGCACCTTCATCATGTCCTCGTCTGTGTTAGAGGTGACCAAGTTGAGTAGGCGACCATGTCTCTCGGTGAATGGAGAGTTTTCAGGAATCCTTGAAGCTAGCTCCTTAAGTTGTGGAGGGATCCTCACAAGACTTACTTGAAAAGTTTTCCCGCGAATAGAATCCATGTCCTACAAAACAAGAACAAAGATGAATCCCAAAATCCTTGAAATGTTTAGTGAATGTGTATGATGTTCATGATGTTATGTACAAGTATGTATATACAAACAAAGAAAACAAGTCCTTAGGTTTAGGCTTGCGTGGAGCCTCATAGGTAAGTACCCTCTTGAAGTTTAGTTGGCTCAAACTTGTCCTAGTAATAGTAACCGGGTTCTAAGGAGCTCAATATCACTGGTTTGTTTCCTTGGTCATTGTTTCAGCACAAGCCTCTTTAATGGCGACCGAAATAGCCCAAGAAACCAAACCTCAATGAGTGTAGTATCGAATATCTACCAACTTCGGACTGAACCAAAGTCGGTCATCTCACTACATCCTAAAGGCCAAGTTGGTCAAGTAAAGGTTATAGAAGTTCATTAGTGCTTCATGACATCACTCAGCGGCCCCGTATTCTCTTTGATTAACTTAAAGGCTACCAGTACCCACAAATGTCTCACTAACATAGCTATTGCTTAGACCATGTCGGTATACCCTACACAACTTCCACAACTTATTGCTACTTACCTATAATGTATCCCAAATTCGGGTAGAGGATTCAAACCCAAACAAAGAACCATAATATAAATCATACAAGTCAAACAATGCAAAGAAGTAAATGTGATCTAACCCTAAGGTAACCCCACTTTTAGAATTTTCCCCAGCAGAGTTGCCAGTTCTGTGATACGTTGGGAGAACTGACTTGAAGGTTTTGCATTTAATCGCAAATGTCGCGATTAGCAAGAGTCGCCACCGACTTTTGTTTTATCCAAAAGGAAAGGTGAAAAAGCACAGGAAAGACCTTTGAGATTATTTCTTGAGTTTGGGGGGTAGATTATGAAAAAGGAACGTATTAGCACCCTTTTCATCCATGGTTTTCCATGGGCTCTTAGTTTACTTGCTAGATCACTTGCTTTTGTTTGAAATTGTGCTTTTTGTGGTTTTTTGAAAGTATTTTGTAAAGAGGCCATTGTTTAGGCAAACTTTGTAATGATTCTTGTTCGTAAGAATGTATACAAAGTGTTTGATCTTTTGAAAATTTTTTCAAGTTTGTAAGATGTTTTGAAAGTGTAGGTGTTTGTTTTGAAAATAGCAAGGATGTTTGTTTTTAAAATGGAGCAAGTAATTAGGAGCAATCTACCGACTCAAATTTCTTTCTTGTTCATTTACTTTTCCTTTAAAATTGTTGTCTTATCATTGATTTGGTAAGCAATCCTATCTTTAGATGTAACCGGGACAGGCGTGGGTCATCGTATAACCATGATTAGCAATGTTGCAAGGTATCTTAGCATTCTCTTTTAGGGACTAAGATCATTTGGAAGGCAACTTAGATAGCGTCATCGAGGGACTATGATCTTGTATTTTTCTTGTTTTTGCTAAGATACCTCACATGCGTAATATGGACACTTTGTAAAGGCAACCAAGTGGATTTACCCTAGGGGTGTAAGTGTGTGAATGTATTGATTCATATGCATTGTTTTGTCTTGAATATGGTTCTCTATTTGTTGATTTCATGTCTTTCCATACACCCTAATTACTAGCAATATATGAAAGCAATATAAAGTACGGAAAGTAAATATCCTATGCTATTACAATCATTAGGGGGATGGGGTGTACATATTTACAAATGGGGATTTCAAATAAAATTAAATCCTAAGTTATTATTACAACCAATCAAATGGATAAGAATGTACAAGAAAATGTGAAATGGACTTGTTTTATTTAAGAAAAGAAATAAGTTTTGTTTAAGAAAATATTTTTGATCTTTTTGTTTTAAGAAATAAAATAAAGCTTGTAAAATGTAAAATGTTTTTGGTGTTTTTGATTAGTGAAAATAGAAGTAATAGCAAAAAAAATAGTAAGGAAAAAGAAAATAGAATCAGAGCCTTGCTGAACTAAAAGAGATCAGAAGTTCTAACTCTGGCGTGGTGCAAAAACATAAATCATATTAGTAGAAATAGGTAAAGTCAGAAGTTCTGGGTCCACTGGGAACAAAGAAGATTTCAGAAGTTCTGCTGCGACTGGCAGAACTTAGTCTCCCTCTCCATGCTAGTCAGAACATCTGCAACTTAGTCATTTCTCAACAGAACAGAAGATGCGCATATCACAGTTATGGCACGTTTTATAATGTTTCAGAAATAAGAGATATCAGAACCATAAAACAGAAGCAAGCATGAATTTTCTAATCCTAATTTCCTTAAGAAGTTCTAAACTAATTTAATCTCTACTTAGGCATACAAATACGTGAAACCTCAGAGTATGTATAGCATTAGAATCATGATGTCTACATTGAATTTTTGAACATGAAAATATGATAATGCCTAAGTAATATGATGAGAGTCAGCAGAAAGCTTACCTTGCTGCTGGAAAATACTTTGTGAGCTGGAGTCTGGTTCTGAATTCTGGTGATGTTCTGAACAACTTCTTCACGTACTCAGCAGGCTGGAAGCTTTCAACTTGGTCAATGAATGATTAGAAAATTTTTGGAACAACCAAGGGGGAAAAGTTCTGACTTCCTTGAGGTGAATATGGATGGATAATGTGTTACAGTATGAACACAAAAGTTAGGATGGTTTCTAAATGTATATCAGAAACTGTATGGATGGTTTTGGTCAAGAAATACTTGAGGAAAAAAAATGGAGTTTGAATGCAAGAACCAAAAGTTAACAGGTTTTTGTATTTTCTATTTGCAGTTTTGGACTCTTGGAATTTTAGCAGAGGTTCAAGGATTTTTCTTTCTCAAATTTTTTTTTGACCCTTTTACAATTGCCAATGAAGTCCAATTTATAGGCAATGTTTTAGTCGCTTGGAGAGGTCAAGGGGTACAACCATCATATGCTAGGCGCTGACTTGTTCTTAAAGTAAGTTCAAATATGTATGGTGGTTATCAGTTTCTTAGTCGTGCCTAAGCTGGATTTGTAAGTGGGAATTAAGGAAAAGTCATCTCAAAAGCAAAAGCAACATATCGGCCCAACGTATTTTTGTGCAAAAGTGGCTTTTTCCAAGACAGTAATGGTACTTCTATGCCACACGTGGGGAAATCCTTTGGATAAAGACCCAAAAGTGGTTGTGAGCATTAAATGATGACGAGATTTATCAAACCAAAAATCCTGCAATGTGAGATTCTGCATCATTCTTAATTCTAGATCAAAAGTTCAGCTTCAGCGTAACTTAGAATAGACATCCAACTTCTGATCCTTGAATCCATTTGCTTCAACATGTTCTGAGTGAGTTCTCATACTTTCCCAAAAGCTTGTAACATGCTTTGTAAATCCTGTTTGAATTTCTCTTGCAACTTCTTACTGAACCTACATGAAAACTGGCCAAGAAGTTGTAGACAACTTCTTACTTGAAAATGTTCAGAATTTGCTAAATGCCTAAGCTTCAGAGACGTGCCTTTGGGGATGTATAACTTGAAATCCCAGTATTTCTAAAAGAAGTTTTGTTCTGCAATGTTTTAGATCTCATTGAAATCTATAACTTTTGTGCCAGAAGTTCTTCCAGAATCAGCTTGTCATATTTCTTAAACACTTAGAAAAATTCTAAGTATTTAGAATTTTGACATTTCCAAAGTAATTTTGATATTTGAATTTCTTGAAGAAACAAACTTCATGCTTTGATGAAATATGATTCTTGGAACTTGATTTTTTGATCCAAAAGTCAAAATTTGACTTTTTAGTGTGCAAATGACCATTTTGCCCTTGTGAATGACTTTCTTGGAAAATTTGTAATTCAAGGCTTAAAATTGGATGGGAACAAACCTGAAGGTCCAGGGTGATCTTATGGGAAATGAGAGGGCTTATTTTAGGGTACAACAATATCCAAAACTTGGGGGAAAATAAATAAAAGCGGTAAATGTCCTATTAATCATTTATTACATCCCAACATACAATTACAATAATAAAAATGAAGTGCGAAAGAATAATAACGCGCAAATTTGAAAAGATGTCTAAAAATCCTAAGATATAAAAAATCTTTTGATTGTTTTTTTTTTAATTTATAAAAATGGTTTAAGTTAAAAAATAATTGATCTAGATCTAAATTTTAAAAAAAAAGTTAATTATTAAAGAAACATGAAATTTAAATAAAAGAAATTAATTCTATATTTTTTTTGGTATTTTTGTTATGAAAAGGAAAATGAATTAAAATGAAATTAAACCTAAGTTCTATTAATTTTAATTTTAAAAAAAAAAGTTAAACTGATTAGTTAATTAATTTACCAAAATTAAAATTTAATTTAGAAAAAATCCTAAATCTATTTTTATGTGATTTTTATATTTGTTTATTGATTAAAATAAAATAAAAAGGATTAAAAGAAACAAATGAAATGAATAAAACAAGAAAATAAAGATGGGTATAGTAGCAAAAGTAAACAGGGGGTGCAATCATCAGAAATCCCTAGGCCCGAATCTTCGAAAGCTTCATGCTCTAACCATGGTGTTTTCAGATTCTTGCGTGGAACCTCTAATTCAACCATCATAATTATTTTATATAAAATTAAATAAACGTTAGCATGCCATGAAATGTGATTAAAATTAGAGATTTGAAGTTTAAAATTTCACCAAACCGGTGTTGTCAAATGGGGGGCGTGCTAGGCGTGTGATGGATTTCTATTGGGCCTTGTAAGACTCCTAAGGACTTCAAGAGGATGGTTTGAGGTCAATCGAGAGAGACCGGAACCTTGAGATATGACTTGCACCAATTCTTTGATTTCTGGAGAGCTTTTTGAAGAGATTTTAGAGAGCTTTTTGAAGAGCTTTTTGAGAGTTTTTTAGAGAGGAATTTCGTGTCTTTCAAGCTTGTATGACTCTATATTTATAGAGGAGAATGAGGAGACAAGGAATCATGGAAATAATCTCCCTCATAATGTTGTGTTTTAAGACAATGATCAAAATTTAAAAAAAATGTCATATTTGATGATTTTATGCCATTTTCACACGTGGATGGACCTGGACATATTTGAAGGGTTATTGCATGAAATCAATTGACATAGCATAACAACTTGGCCAAAATGGATTCACATCAAAATTTACATTATTTCTATTATTTATTTATTTAATTCGGAATTTTAATGAATAAAATATCAAAATAAATATCATAAATAGTAGAAAAATGTATGGGTGGGCTTAGAGGTCATGAACCATTTTAGGAATGAGTTTCAAACTTGAAAAGATAGGCCCATTTGGAAAAAATCCAGGTTTGGTCAATATTTGCTTCATGCATTTTTTCAAAAATTGGCCAACTTTGACAATGCATATCTCTCTCAATTTTAATCCTGTGAGGGTGTTCTTAGACTTTTTAGAAATCTTAGGATGTCGCCTAAGAAACATATTTGGTTTAATCTCAATTGGATCTTCCATGTTCATGTAAGAAGCTTTGACCCAAAAGGTGTTTTTGTTGACTTTTGAAAAGGACCTATAATATCTGAATTTATATCTTTTCATGAGTGCATTTCTTGAACTTGATGGATGAAGATGAGTTGTAGGTAATTGGATTCTATTAAAAATGAGCCTTGGATGAGAAATTTCTGATAAAGTACGAGAAAGTTATGCCTGGTCAAACTTTGGTTGACTTTTCGTATAGGAACCCTAATTTAGCAACTTTTGAGTTTTGATGAATTGGGAGCATTCCTTGAGGAATCATGATCAACCCTTGATCAAATGATGGATATAACTTCAAAATTTTTATGTTGACTAAAAATATTGAAGTTTGACTGTATGTGGGTCATAGTTGACTTTTGACTTAGTACAGTTGATTTTCAGGCATTTGAGCAGTTGACTCTTCAAACTTCTTGTGCAAGGCGTGAAACTTGGCATGGATGATATTGAGGACATATTAGGGCAATGGAAACCACTTAGGACCCTTTGAAACTCAAACTTCTTGATGAGGAGTGAAACCCTAGTTTGAGGCTTATTATCTTAAGAGGAAGATTTGTCTGGTCAATCCTTAGGCATCCTTGGGCAAGTTGAGGACCTCTAGGAGTATGTTTTGAGTAAAATAAGAGAGAAAATTTTGGGGTACAACACACATATATCCTACTACAAAGTTACTTCCATGTTCTCAGCATGCAGCCTAATGGTGTCGGGTTCTCATATCCTTGGTAGAACAAGAATCTCCAATTACTGCTCTAACAAAAATCCCTAGTGAAGTCGCCAGGCTTCTCAGGATTCCCCAACAGGATTTCAACAAAATCCCTAAGAAGTTTATGGAGTTCACCTTCCGCAACAGATTTTTATAAATCCCAAGTAGTTTATAAAGCCTTATCCCCAATATAGTTTATTTCTCTAGCTACGGAAGTTCATCCTCCACCGGAGTTTATTTCTCCAAATTGGTGAAATCTTCCAACAGAACTTTTCCCCTCGGCAAAATCATTCTCAAACAGAAGTCGAAGATCCTCAGCATAGAAAGGTAATTGCCAACAAAACTATCTCCATTCATTATCCCCAATGGAAATTGAAGAATCACTTTCTTCATTCACCAACAACATTCTGGGAATCAGCTTCCCGGTGCTCTTCAGCAACAGTCAAGGATTTATTTTCCCAAACAAAGATATTGCACAACAACATTACATGTGCATACATCATGGCATGTGCATACAAATACATATATCATAATCTCATTTATTTTTGGATCATCATGCAATTCATACATTATGACATCGCATGAAACTGATTTTACCTTTTTAAGTTAAATTAGTAAACAGACAAATACTATCAACTTTTACAGCAGGTCAAAGATTAATGCCCGAAACCATATGGGAAACAATTTGCACGACCAAGTGGTATAAACTCCCAAAATAAGATGGGTTTACCAACAAATATAGCAGGCCATGGATTAGTACCCGAAACCAGACGAGGAAACTTTCTATGTGACCAGCAAAACAAGTTCCAAATTAATTCCTATAACAAGCCAAGAGAACTATCTATAGACAATCGATTGTGGATTAATACCTGCAACTAGCCATGATAACTATCTACATAAAGAAATTGAAGATAAATACCTGTAACAAGCCAGGAAAACTATCTTTCTTTCTCATATCAGAGATTAATACCTGTAACAAGCCAGGAAAACTATCTTTCTTTCTCGGATCAGAGATCAATACCTGTAACAAGCCAGGAAAATTATCTACATAAGGAGGTTGAAGGTTAACACCCGAAACCAGATGGGAAAACTATCTTTCTTTCTTAGGTCAGAGATTAATACATGAAACCAGACAAGACAACTATCTCAACGACCAAACAAAAACATAGTCCCAGATTAATACCTGGAACAAGACAGGATAACTATCTGTGAACGACTGATTGAAAATTAACACCTGAAACCAAACAGGAAAGCTATCTATATGACCAAACCAAACAATCTTACACGGGTTTCTTCTCATACAGTCTAACACGGGCTCATCTTGAAGCAGCCCTATACAGTCTCTTTCTAAGTACCTTTCCAATTAACGGTTAATTCCATTATCTCCAGCAAATCACTGGAAACCTGAACTTAAACCAGAATACAGTAAACGATCATCTCTCTAGAGATAATTCTTTAGCAGAGCCTTGGACAACTAAAGTTCCTAGACTCTATTCCCTGTATAGTTTTCCTCAAGCAGGAATAGGAACCCCCAAAGGGACCATGTATGGAATCATCATCTACTTTGGATGGCATCCTTAAGCCCATCTCCGACAACTCTCTATCATCTTATCCAAATGTCATTTGTAAGCCCATTCTCGCCATTATCAACAATCAGTGTTACTTCATACGGGTGCAAATTTCTGGGCACTCTAGTGTTCAATCATCTTCCACCTTCAGATCACGAAAGGCAGACAAGCCAATCTACATCTTCAGGTTCAAGAAGATTGAACAGGGGTAGCTGTTGTACCCCAAAATTTTTCCTCTCATGTTTTCTAAGATTTTTTTCTTATATGGGGCAAGGGCCCGTACCAAGAAGAATGATCATCCGTCTGTTAATGTTGTCTGAATCTCCAATCCAACTCCTACTCAAAGACCATATGCTAATCATCAACGTTTTGAAACTCCGAGAAGATAATTTACGAGGATAGGAATGTCACTATATCAAGCCTTACAACACTTTCTAAAGACTAATTTAGTGACATTATGCGATCCTCCTTCCAATCCAGATACCTCTTCACCAAAGTATAATCTGAACGCCAAATGTGCTTACTACTCCAGTAGCCCCGGGCACTAGACTGACCAATGCTGGGCCTTGAAGAATAAAATCTAGGATTTGATCGATAACAAGACTGTTGAATTTGATCCTCCTCCAACTCCGAATGTAATCACCGCGCCTATGCAGAAACATGATAAGGGTGTCAATGAAGTCAATGTTGTGGGTGATTCAAATGAAGAAGTTGTATTTGAAGATTGGGTGTATCCAACTACAACGTAGCTAAAGAATTGGCATGCAAAGGACTTCTTGCCCATCTCCTTCATTAAGGAGTAATCTACTTGTTTATTTCTCTTTATTGAATTCAATAACATTTTATCTATAATATTTAACAATGACTTTTAAGCCATGTGCCTGATACGGGGCACTATGGTCCATTTGTCAAGGGTTTTATTTATGTTCATCTAATCATATGATCATTCAATACAAATCATTGGACTCTTTTGCATTCAAATATTTGTTTTCATTGTTTTTCTTTTCCTTCAAATATATTTTTCAAAATAGCCATGTATTTTACATGCACACACACATACACTCTTGCAGGTCCTCATCCATTCTCGATCTTATTGTTAATGACTCTACTATTGCCGACTATGACTTCGAATGTCTAATTAACCAAGCCAAAGACGAAGGCGAGGAAGATTGTGATATACTGGGAGAACTAGACAGACTTCTATTACAAGAGGAAAAAGCTATTCAGCCGCACGAAGAGTCAGTTGAAGTCATCAATCTGGGTACTGAGACAGACAAGAAGGAAATCAAGATCGACGTTAACTTGGAAAGCAGTGTCAAGAGCAGGTTGGTTCAGATGTTGCATGATTATATGGAAGTGTTTGCTTGGTCTTATGAAGATATTCCAGGGTTGGATACCGATATCATAGTTCATCGTCTGCCGACAAAAGAAGATTGTCCTCCTGTCAAACAAAAGGTTCGTCGCATGAGGCCTGATATGTCTGAAAAGATAAAAGCTGAAGTGATGAAACAATTTGATGCAGGGTTCCTAGTTGTGACATCCTATACCTAATGGGTTGCCAATGTGGTGCCAGTGCCGAAGAAAGACGGAAAAGTTCACATGTGCATAGACTATAGAGATCTAAATAGGGCAAGCCCCAAGGATGATTTCCCTCTACGACACATTAATGTATTAGTCAATAATACTGCTCACCATAAATCTTCTCTTTTATGGACGGTTTCTCCGACTATAATCAAATAAGGATGGATCCCGAAGACATGGAGAAGACCACTCTCGTTATGCAATGGGGCACCTTCTGTTACAAGGTCTTGTCGTTCAGATTAAAGAATGCAGGGGCAACATATCAAAGGGCTATGGTAGCTTTGTTTCATGACATGATTCATCATGAGATAGAGGTATATGTGGATGATATGATTGTCAGATCACAAACTGAAGAGGAACATCTCGATCATCTGTACAAACTATTCGGGAGGTTGAAAAAGTACAAGTTGAGGTTGAACCCTAACAAGTGCAACTTTGGAGTACGATCTGGAAAGCTTCTAGGTTTTGTTGTCAGCAATAAAGGCATTGAAGTTGATCCTGCCAAGGTAAAGGCCATCCAAGATATGCCAGTCCCTCACTCTAAAAAATAAGTTAGAGGATTCCTGGGTTGTCTCAACTACATCGCCCGCTTCATATCTCACTTGACTGCTACTTGCGAGCCAATCTTCAAACTCTTGAAGAAAGATCAAGTAGTCAGATGGAACAATGAATGCTAAGCTGCCTTCGACAAAAGCAAAGAATATATACAAGAACCTCCCATTCTAATGCCTCCAGTTGAAGGAAGACCCTTGATCATGTACTTGACTGAACTAGAGAATTCTATGGGGTGTGTTTTGGGTCAACATGACGAGTCTAGCCAAAAAGAGCATGCTATTTATTACCTGAGAAAAAAGTTTACCGACAGTGAAACCAGATATTCACTGCTCGAGAAAACTTGTTGCGCTCTGGCATGGGCTGCTAGCCGGATAAGATAGTATATGTTGACTCATACCACTCTGTTGATTTCTAAGATGGACCCAATCAAGTACATCTTCGAGAAACCTTCTCTTTTCGGACGGATAGTCAGATGGAAAATGATCTTGACTGAGTACGACATTCAATACACCATGCAAAAGGCCATCAAAGGAAGCATACTAGAAGATCATTTGGCCCATCAAGCTGTTGATGATTATCAGTCTATGAACTTCAACCTCTCGGATGAGAACTTCATGCTGGTGACCAACTATACAAAACCTGGACCGTGTGACAGGTCTGAACAAGGATCCCGATGGACTATGGTCTTCGATGGGGCTTCCAATGCCTTGGGTAACGGAATTGGTGGAGTGATCATGTCTCCTGAAGGTTGCCACACTCCTTTCACTGCTAGACTATGCTTCGATTGCACGAACAATATGGCTGAGTACGAAGCATGTATTTTGGGTCTGAAAGCTGCCATTGACTTGAGGATCAAGTATTTGAATATGTTTGGGGATTCCTCTCTAGTGATCATCCAGGTAAAAGGAGATTGGGACACTAAACATCCTAATCTCGTCCCTTACAAAGAGCTTGTGTTATCTCTTATTCCCTACTTCGAAGAAATCACCCTTGAACACTTCCCTAGGGAACAAAATCAGTTGGTTGGCGCCTTGTCAACCATGTCTTCAACATTCAAGGTCAGCTGGGACAACGAAGCTCCTATAATTACAATTGAGAGATTCGACGAACCTGCACATTTTTGTAAGCTTGACACTGACATGGAAAAGCCATGGTACCATGAGGTGAAGAGATACCTTGAAGCACAAGAGTATCCCGGGGGAGCATCCATCAATGACATAAAGTTCTTATGAAGATTTTCAACTAAATTCTTCCTAAGCAATAGAATATTGTACAAGCACAACCATGACTCTACTCTACTCTGATGTGTGGACAATAAGGAGGCAAAGGAAATCATGGAAGACATGCACGATGGTCTCTTTTGCACTCACTCAAGCGGACATACTATGGCTAAGAAGATCTTGAGAGCTAGTTACTATTGGTCAACAATGGAGACTGATTTCCATCAACACTCTAGGACTTGTCACAAATGTCAAATCTATGCTGACAAGGTTCATGTGCCTCATATCACTTTGAACATAATGACCGCTCTGTGGCCATTTGCAATGTGGGGCATTGGCATCATTGGAGAAAACAAGCCCACTGCTTCCAATGGACATCGCTTCATTCTTGTTGCTATCGACTCTTTCACCAAATGGGTCGAAGCCACCTCGTTTGCCTCAGTCACCAAGAATGTGGTAGCCATATTCATCAAACATAACCTCATATGCCGTTATGGTATCCCCAAAAGGATCATCACCGACGATGGGATTAACCTCAACAATGTTATGATTACTGAGCTTTGCACTCAGTTCAAGATCAAGTATCACAATTCTTCTCCATATAGACCTAAAATGAATGGCGTAGTCGAAGCGGCTAACAAAAACATTAAGAAGATTGTGCAGAAGATGGTAGTAACCTATAAGGACTGGCATGAGATGTTACCATTTGCTCTACATGGCTACCGTACTTCAGCTAGAACATCAACTAGGGAAACTCCCTTTTCTCTAGTCTACGACATGTAAGCTATTTTACCAGTAGAAGTTCAGATTCTCTCCTTAAGGATTATGAATGAAATAGGCTTTAGGTGAAGACGAGTGGATTCAGATGAGGTTGGATCAGTTGAACTTAATCGATGAGAAGCGACTGGCTGCTGTTTTTCATGGTCAGACATACCAAAAACGTATCATTAAGGCTTTCAACAAAAAGATCAAGCCTCGAGTATATAAAGCTGGTGACTTGGTGATAAAGCGCATCATTCTGCCACATTGCAACCCCAAGGGCAAATTGACTCCCACCTACGAAGGGCCATTTGTTGTCAAAAAAGTGTTCTCTGGCGGTGCCATGATGCTGACTACCATGGATGGTGAAGACTTCCCACATCCTATAAACATGGACATAGTTAAAAAATACTACGCGTAAGACACCCGTTAGATTGACACACCTAGGAAAAATAAGGGCATCCCAGCAAACTAAAAGGTTTGGGCAAAAATTAGGGATATATGTAAAAGATTGTACACCCGGCAAGTTGAAAACCCAAAAGGGTGACTTGGGAAAAAATGTTATATAGGTGGGATGAAAACCCGAAAGGACGGTCCAGGAAAAAGTTAAGGACTGAAAGCATATGACTATGTCCCGTGGAATCACCACAGTCAACTTTATCACCAAGGTCCGAGTTCAAACGGTCCAAGATCAATCCAATCAACTTCTGTCAACGGCAAGGGGCATTCAATGTCATTGGGGAAATAGTAGAGTTGGAATGCATTGAGATCATTTCCACCCGGCTATTTGTTTTTGTTTTCAATCTTTGTTTTCCATCCGATGATTCCCTCTTACTAGGATCTCTGTCTCTTTGTACAAAAACGCCTATTCATGGGAAAAATATCAATATAAATATACTTTGAAGTGAAAACTTTCTATTTTTGTTTTGAATGCAAAATTGTCCAATGACTAAAATTGAACGAACATGTGCATATGAACATAATTAAAACTATTTGTCACATGTGTCCTGCGAAGCAGTAGTAATGTATATGGAATACCCCCAAAGTTATTTCATTAGCATTGTCCCCACAAGAACGGCTACGATAAACCAATCTTCAACAAAGTTACCCACAAAGTCTCTTTGTACAGGTAGATCCCCAACCAGAGTCTCAATCTCTTGGAAGCTCTCTCCCCAGCTAAGTTGATCCTACAAGTAGAAGCCTTGTGGATCTTTTCCTCAAAGATCTCGCCTCGTCAGCAGTTCATTAAGTATTCATCAATAAGGTTTATTTCCCCAACAAACTACGATAAGTATAACTCCCCAACCGAGTCTGTATTCCCTCGGCATAGTCTATCTTCCCCAACTGAGCCTGTTATCCCCAGCTGAGTATATCCTCCCCAGCTGAGTGTATCCTCCCCAAGCTGAGTCTGTCCTCCACGACTGAGTCTACACTCTCCAGCTTGAGTTTTCCTTTCAGATTATTGCAAATCATAGGGCCACAACCCGTAATCCCCAATAAAGTCATCATCAAAACCTTTATTATCTCCAAAAGCTACTATGAAGCCTGGACCCGACCAAATAATAGTGAAAATCTTTTAAAGCTACTATGAAGCTTGGACCCGACTAGATAGTAGTACAATTTTCATATAACTATGAAACCTGGACCCAACCAGATAATATTTTAACTTTTCAAAGATATAGAAGAACCTGGACTCAACCAGACCAGGGTTTAACTTATTTTCCCTAGTAGAGTTTTCCTCTACCCCCAACAAGTTACTGTGAAGCCTGGACCCGACCAGATATCAGTTTTCAATTTCATCTTTTCAAGTAAGTTATTGTGAAGCCTGGATCCGACCAAATAGCAATTCCCCTCAAAAGTTTGTTGTGAAACCTAGAATCCGACCAAATAACAACTAATTCCCAAGCACATTACTGTAAAGCCTAGACCCGACCAAATATCAGTTTAACTTTATCTTTTCATACAAGTTTATTATGAAGCCTGGATCCCACCACATAACAATTAACTTCATCCACCTCAAAATCTATAAATCCTGGACCCTACCAGATATCAGTATAATTTCATCCTTTCTAGCAAGTTATTATGAAGCCTGGAATCTTACCAGATAACAATTAACTTCCTTATCCCCGACAAATTATTGTGAAGCCTGGACCCGACCAGATAAAAATTAGCTACAATTCCCAGCAAGACATTATGAAGCCTGGTCCCGACCAGATAATAGTATAAATTTTCAAAAACCATGAAGCCTAGACCCGACTAGATAGTAGTTACCACTTCAAGTTTATTGTGACTCCTGGATCCGACCAAATAACAGTTTAATTTCAAGTTACTACGAAGCCTGGAATCCAACCAGATAACAATTAATTTATCCTTCCCCAGTAAGTTATCGAGAAGCCTGGATCCGACCAGATAGCAGTTGACTTTCGCATCCTCAGCAAGTTGTAAAGCCTGGATCCGACCAGATAACCGCTAGCATTCAAGAGATATTCCCCAACGGAAGCATTCTTTCAACAAAATTTGAAGATATGTACATTCTTAATCCCCAATAACAATCCGGGATTCAGAACTCCTTAGCAGTAGTCATGGATTTATTTTCCCAGACAAATCAAGCATTCATACACAATATCATGTACATACAAAATGCATTTAGCATGATCTCATTTATCTTGTGAATATCATGCAAACATATGCATTTAACTAACCCTTTTTCCATAGGAGAAACATCAAGTTTTAGTATAAATCAACCAAAGATTTGTGTTGATACTTATTCCAGTTTTTACCATCATTCCTCCAAATGGCATCTATAAGCCCATTCCAAATCCATCTTCGAGTGCAAATTTCTGGGCACTCTAGTGTTCAATAATCTTTCACCTTCAAGTCACGAATGGCGGATCCACCAATCTAAATCTTCAGGTTTAAGAAGATTGAACAGGGGAAGCTGTTGTACCCCAAAATTTTCCCTCTCATTTATCAAGTAATCTCTCACAAGATATCCTTTGGTTCAAGACTGCACAAGGGTTGATCAGCTCAAGACACCTCCTTAAGCACTGATTACTGAAAATTAAGGTTTGAGTTTGCACAAGGACAAATGGAATTTTAATGCCCCATATGACTTTAATAGATCATTTTGGACCCTCAAGATTGCTCATGTCAAATTTCAAGTATTGGATCACATTTTTGCTCAGTCAATTGATCAGTTGACCTAAAATTAGTTGTATTGGGGAAAAAGTCAACTGTGGTCAATTTACAGTTAAACTTCATAATTTTTTTATCCATATCAACATTATGAACTTATATATGTCATTTGATCAAGTTTGGATCACAATTCCTCAAGAAATTTAATCAGATCATCAAAAGGGCAAAATGGTCAAAATTAGGGTTTTGACTGAGGAAGTGCAATTTCTGATTTTTGACCTAGCAAATGATTGATTGGTTTAAGTTATGATCTCAAGGGTTCAAATGCATCATTTTGACCTAATTGCATGGCTCAAAACATTCCTCTAGTTTAATTGGTTGACAATTGAATTTCAGTCAACTAATGAAAAGTCAATTATCAAAACATGTCAAAATATGAAACTTGTTCATCAAGAAATCAAAAAGTCAAGATTTCATTTTGAAAAGTCAAAATTTCTAAACTTAGAAATTTTTCTAAGTGTTGGAAAATTCATATTTTTTCACAACTTTGAGCCAAATTTCCACCATGATGCAAGATGATTCAAAGGAAACTTCCAACATGAAAGTTGTAGATCTCAATAAAATATAAAAGATTGTAGAACACAACTTTTTCTATAAATTCATGGATTTTAATTTATGGTTTTAAGAAGACATGTTCATGAAACTTGGAAACTTAGTGAAATTTTGCCCTAGTTTAGTCAGGATTTTGACCTAACTTCGTGGCAATTTCTCACATAGTTCCAAGATGAATCTTCAAAAATTTCCAACATAGAGGTTGTAGATGATGTTACAAGATTTCCAAAATTCCTAAGAAATCATTGAGATCATACTTGAGCAAGGAGAATCAAAGGCAAGAAGTTACGGTTTCATTCTTGAATTACAAGTCATTTCTTGATGAACACATAATGCAATTTCAATGTTAGGCTGCATAATCTTGCTTTGTAGGCCTTCTAACTTGTGTATCTATCCATCATTAATGGATTACACAAACTTTTGAGCTATAATCCAAGTGGTTTAAGCTTTATCCAATTCATATTGCCATTTTGGGAAGAAAGTGAAGAATGTCATTCTTGAAAAGCAAGCTTTATGCACAAAGTCAATTCTTGAGCCTCTAACTTGTTCCCTCTAATCACACTCCATCTACAAAGTCAGAAGCAAACTTTTTTAAAGCATAACCACTCTACATTAGCAAGTACACAAGGCATTGAAACTTGGATTTCTCAAAAATCACATGTTGAGTTTAAACATTTGTTTTTGAATTCTGATCAACAACAAGCTTCCAAACTTGTTGCTTATAAATAGAGGCACTATTTTTTAGCTAACACACGAGCATTAACACCCTGAAACACTCCTAAACTCCCTAAAACTAGAAATTTCCCAAAAACTTCATTGTTGCACAATTTCTGACCTTGAACTCTAAATTCATATTTGCCTCGTGCGTTTCTTGGCTTTTCACTTCCTAAAGCTTCCTTACATTAAATACAACTCATCCCCGTCCTTATTCCAGAACTATAACACCATTTACCATAACCTCCATAACCAAAAAACAGAGTTTGCACATTGACTTCTGCAAGCCATTCCAGCCATTCATTGCTCAAGCTAATCATTGCATTAGCTTCCTGGGAACTTGAGGTAGCTAACATGATCATTGCATCACCTTGAAAGAAGCTCAAACTCATTACACGATTTCCAATTTTGAGGTACATTTCTTGAACTTCTATCTTCTCATTTAGGAATTGTTAGGCTTGCATTTGTGAAGATAAAATGTAGACATCATTGCCCTGAAGCTATACATGTCCATAGATTTCATTTTTTTGATTGAGCTAGGAGAATTTTAGGATTGAATCTCTGAAAATAATTAGGTCAGAATTTTGTACTTTTAGAAATTCGCATTCATCTTTGATTTATAGCTTATGATATTTATATGGTTGGATTCGTATGGAAAAATGGAACAACTTTCATGTTTACGTTTTCCATTTTGGTTGAGAGATGAAGAAGTTACAAGTTTTAAAAATCATGTTCAGTTTTGTGGCGCGAGGAAGAAGAAGATAGAGGCTCAAGACTTGTTTTAAAATATAATGCGTTGGTTTTGTTTTAATTAATGGATGTATCACCACCTTAGTGGTTAAAGCGTGCACCTTTCACGTTTAGGACCTGGGTTCGAGCCCCAGTGTCTGTTCTGTTATTTTTCATATTTTATGTTTCTTTTTTGTTTGCAGCCAGCACGTTTGGGCTTCAGCATTTGGCTTTCTTCTTTTTGCTGCTTCTAACCCCCTGCCTTACTATTTTGCACCTGACACATTTTTTTTATTTTCATTTTTATTTTTATTTTATTTTGTTTCTTTTTTTCTTTATTATATTTAATATTATTATTATTATCATTATTATTTTTGTTAATAAAAAATATAAAAATATTTTTATTTATTATTTATACTTATTTATTTTATCTTCTAATAAAATAAAAGACTAAGAACAAAAACATTTTCTTAAACAAATTAAAATTTCTTCTTTTTTTCTAAAACATTTAATATTTAGATTTAGGCTTAATAATTATTTTTATTTTTTAATTTAAAATTAAATTAGAATTTAGGTTTCTTTTAATTAATTAATTTTCATTTTATTTTCCTTAAATTAAAACCTTTTCACAAAAAACCCTAAAAATACTTTTTTAACTCAATTTATTTCTTAATTAATTTAGGTTTAAATTTTGTTTATTTTTAGTTAATCTTTTTCTTAATTAGGTCAAGACCAAACCCTTTCATAAAAAACCAAACCAAAATCATTTCTTTTTCCATTTACATTCTTGCATTATTATTTTTCAAGTCTTGTACATTATTTAATATGGTTGTAATAGATAATTAGGTTTAATTTTCTTGCAAATCCCCATTTGCAAATTTGTATACCCCCTCCCCTAATGATGTAATAGCGTAGTAATTTTACTTTCCCTAATTTATCGCTTTATATAAATGCTAATAATTAGGATTTGTATGGAAAGACTAAAATCAACAAATAACAAACCCTAATTCAAGATAAAACAATGCATTTAAATCCAACACACTTGCACACTTGCACCCTTAGGGTAATTCCACTTTTTTGCCTTACAAAAATGGTCATGTTATGCATGTGGGATACCTTAGCAAAAGCAATCCAAAATACAAGATCATAGTACCTCGATGACGCTATCAAATGTTGCATTTTAAAATGATCTTAGTCCCTCAAATAAATGCTAAGATATCTCATAACATTGCTATCATGGTTATACAATAACCCTCGCTCGTCCCTTTACATCCAAAGATAAGGCTTCTTACCAATCAATGGTAAAATAGCAATATCAAAGGAAAGGAAGAAATGAACAAAGACTTTTGAGTAGGTAGATTATTCCTAGTTGCTTGCTCATTTTCAAATCAAAACTCTTTGCTTATTTACAAAACAAACACAAACACTTTCAAAAACACTTTCAAAACATTTTCCAAACATGAAACACTTTCAAAAGTCCAACACTTTTTATACGTTCTTACGAACGAGAACTATTATAAAGGTTGCCTAAACGAAGGCGCCTTTTCAAAATACTTTCAAAAATCACACAAAGCATATTTTCAAACAAAAGCAAGTGATCTACCAAGCAACTAAGAGCCCATAGATAACTATGGATGAAAAGTGTGTTAATACCTTCCCTTTTCATAATCTACCCCCGAACTCAAGAAATAATCTCAAAGGTCTTTCCTGTTCTTTTCAGTATTTCCTTTTGGATAAAAGAAAAGTCGGTAGCGACTCTTGCTAACCGCAATATTTACGATAAAATGCAAAACACCCAAATCAGTTCTCCCACCGTATCACAGTAAGAATTTACCCAAGTCGAAACTACATTTATAAGCCCTTTAAATACATGTTGTTGGTATATATGTGTTGCTAATGCAATTTATGTTTGCATGAGCATATCATATGCAAGGTAACATACAGGAATAAAATCACGCCATCGAAAGGCATGATCTGATTTACCTTTGAAACTCATGGCATAGCCAGTTTCAAGCCAAAATAAGCTTAGGTATGAGGAAAGAAGATTCAAATTAGAGGGAAGGACCTGGGTTCGATACCCAGGTCGTGCATCTTTATTTTTGCCAACATTTTCCTTGCAGGTCCAATTCGAAAGACAACTCCCTCCTTGGATCGAAAAAGACAATCCCTCCTTGGATCGAAAAAGACAACTCCCTCCCTGGATCGAAGAACCATATTACTCACTGGATCCAATGACAGACCTGGACTCTCTTTAGCATTGGGCCTAGCGAAAATTCCAATCATCACCCCCTTTTTTCTCTTTTACATGCCTAGGCCCATTTAGCATCTTTTCTTTTGTATTGTTTTAATTTCTTTTTTTATTATTCTTTTTTTCTTTATTTATTTAATTACACAATCAAAATCACAAAGATATTAGTTTTAGGTTTTTTTTATTAAACTAATTTTGTAAGTAAATTAATAAATAATTTTAACTATTTTCTTAATTTAAAATAAATTAGAATTTAGGTTTTAATTTAACTTTAATTATTTTATTTTTATAATACAAAAAACCAAAAATAAATTAGATATTTCTTTTAATTTAATTTTAATTATTTTCTTAAATAAAAAAAGAACAATAAAAAGATTTTCTTACTTCATTTTTACTAACTAGGTTTTAGATGTACTTTTAGTTTTTGCGCGTTATTTATTTTCCTTCATATTTAGATATTATTGTATCTGTACATTGGATGTAATAGTTAATAGGATTTTACTTGCTTTCTTTAATTTTTCTGCACTCCCAAATTTTTGTACAGTGTAAATCCCCCTCCCCGAAGCCATGTAATAGTGTAGGTTTATACTTCTACATTTTATATTCTGTACATATTTACTCTAGTAATTAGGCATGTATGGAAAGACTAATAACAAAACGTTAGCAAACCTAACACAAAAGACAAAAAATAACTGAATATAACGCACATTGCAGATATACACCTCTAGGGTACCCCCACTTTGGTTGCCTTTGGAAATAAAGCAGTCATGTCCCTTGAAACGGGGATGCTTTAGCAAAGATCCGTAAATCAAAAAGATCATAGTCCCTCGATGACCCTACTGTTGCCTCTCGGTAAATGATCTAGTCCCTAAAAAAAATTGCTAAAGCGTCTCCACAAGTTGCCTTCGTGACTGTAACATCCCTTCGATGTCCCTCATACATCCAACGGTAGGGCTACCTACTCACTAATAGTAGGATATGAATTTCTAAAGGATAAGAGGAAAAGAACTACCCTTTTCGAGTATAAAAGTAGATAGCTATTTGAAGTTTTCTCAAAAACATTTTGCACTTACACAAATACTACTTTTCAAATGCAATTTTCAAAACATTTGTTTTGTTAACACTCTTGAGTACTGATACAAGAGTTAAATGCAAAGCAAATCGCCGCACTAAGGCATTTTCCAAACATTTCCAAACATACAAAGCACAAAGGTATTTCAAAATAAGAAAACCTCTAAGAGCCCGTAGATAACTACAGATGGAAAGGGTGCTAACACCTTCCCTTTCCATAATCTACCCCCTTACTCAGAAAACTCTCAAAAAGGTCTTTTTCCTGTTCTTTTCACCCTTTCCTTAATTTGGATAAAAGAAAAGTCGGTGGCGACTCTTGCTTACTGCAACATTTGCGAATACAAAATGCAAAACCAGTATTAAACAGTCGGTTCTGCCACCGTATCACATATCCCATTGATTACAACAAATGAAAGATGTGCTAATACCTTCCCCTCGCATAATCTACTTCCTTACCCTCTGTTTTTATTGCAATACCATCTTATCCATCCTCTTGTGGTTTTATAGATATTTCTCCTTCCTTCGGGATAAATAAAGTTTGATGGCAGATCTGTTTTTTTTCCAGTAGCTTCAACGAGGAGTCCCTACAGGATAAGGATTACGACATAATAGAAACCCTTACGGGCTAGAGATAGTAGTAGAAGAAAAGATAACCCTCGCGGGTTTACTGATTGTAGTGGGATTTGTGAAAGGTATCCTTAGAAGGAAGGCTCCTAGTTTTGGCCTACGGATATTCTACCCTCCCCATAAGGTGGTTTCCTTAAGGGTATCATGAATAACACTAGATGTAAAGGCACAAGGGCCTCCCTTAAGCGCAGTATCTTTACAGACCGAAACTATCGTCTCTAGGTCATGAAAGGTCTCATCATGAGTTTTTGGTTTAAAGGTCATACAAAGAGTCATAGGTGTCGTTCCAAAGTCCTACATCCCAAGAGGATGTCTCTCGAGAGGTGTTCCTTTCTCGAAATTTCACCAAGTCTAGGATAATTCATCACATAAACCCATAGGATTGATGTATCCCCTTGGCTAATAGACGAACCATCTTTCTAAGGGTTTTTTGAAAGTAGTTTTTGCAAAAATTAAATCCCACCACAAATATAAAAATAAAATGAAATAATAAAAAAAATAAATAAATAAATAATTAAATAAGAAAATATATATGTTGTACCCCAAAATTTTGCCTCCTTTTTTTCTTCAAGACATTCTTCTAGGTTTCTCAAATGCTCAAGAATTGGTCTGACAAATTCTCCTCCTAAGCAATGGGTCCATAATTAGGGTTTTTATTTCTAAAATAAATTTTAGTTTCAAAGGTCTCAAATGGTTTTCATGTTTCTTCATATGTCCCTAAGAATTCTTATGTCAAGTTTCAAGCCTTGCATCACAAGTTTGCTCAATCAATGGCCCAGATGACTTACAATCAACTATTTTGGACAAAAAGTCAAATATGGTCAACATACAATCAAACTTCAAGATTTTTTGTCAAATTCAACATTTATTGATATTCATAATTTTGTCAAGTTTTGATCATAATTCCTCAAGGAAAGCCCTCAAATCATCAAAAGTCAAAAGTTTCCAAATTAGGGTTTCCTTGGGAGAACTCAACTGAACTTTGACCAAACATAACTTTCAAATGCTTCATTATCTTTTCCCCAACCAAAGCTAGTTTTGAAGGGAATTTACTTATCTATAACTTTTTCTCTCTAAGCTAAAGTCCAAAAAGTGCATCATTTGAGAGATATAAACTAATACATTACAGGTCATTTCAACAGTCAACAAAAAGACACTTTTTGTCAAGGAAATTTACATCAAAATAAATTATTCAAAAGCAAAAATGATCAACATAGAGGTTTTAGAGGGCATCTTGATATATCCAAAAAGTCAAGGAATACCTTCAAAAGATTAAAATTAAGAGAGTTATGGCCATTGTAAGTTGGGAAAGTTTGAGCAAATACATGCAGTTCAAAGTGAGCAAGCTTGTTGTTTTGGGATATTGGGCCATTGCTTAAAAATCCAAACGTGCTTTATACCCATCATACATCTCAAAAATTGTTCTTCCACCCCATGACCAATTTATTTTAATTATTTTTTTATTTATTCATTAAATAATATCTCCTTCTACAAGATTCAAGCCCACATGACTTTGTCCTAATTTCCACTATATATTCACTCATTCATTCTCATACATGACAAAAAAAAACCTTACTTCAAACTTGTCAAAATTTGTAAACCTTTTTAAACAACCCTAAAATTTTCAAACCCTTATTACATTTCCTTTCACCACAAACTTGCAATCCCAATCAACTTAATTCACTCCCATTGTAAGATTGGATCGTTTACAACGATCAAAATTGTCAGAAAACGCTTATGCACGCATCATGATATCATTCTTGTTTGAGTTTCTCATTTTTTGTTTTACTGCATTCTAACACTTACTAATGTTTGATATGTGTTTATGAGGCTCAACTATGCAGGTCTGGACCATCATGGAAGCCTCATGCATGCTAAATCTTAAATCATCATGTTTGCTACGATTTGCACTGTTTGCATTATAGAAGCCAAACCTTTGAGTTTTAGCCCAAAATAATCATCCCATTGGATTCGCAGCCCTTGATTTAGGGGGGTAGGATGTGTTTGGATCATTAACACTTTGTGTTTTGCAGGTTGGATGAAAGGAAACAACCAGAGAAGATGACCAGAGCTAGGGCTTCAGCGCCTCTCCGGTCAATACATTCGTTTATAAATTATACATTAATTGATTCAATTATATAAACGGATGTATAGCCACCGAGTGGCAAAAACGCGCACACTAAGGCACTTCTCTCCCAGGTCACGGGTTCGATCCCCGGTTTTTCCAAAATTTTCATATTTTCATTATTTTTGCAGGTTTCTCATATAATGCGTTGAACCTGTTATCTTGACACCAACATCAACTTGGCCTAGTGGTAAGCTATGTATGGATAATGCCTGAGGGCGTGGGTTCAACACCCACCCCTACTCTTTTGGTCATTTTCTATTCTCACTCATTTTCACCCTTTTTCTTTAAAACCTTTTTCAAAAACATTTTTTTTAACAAAACCCTAATTTAATTTTAGGCTTTTAATTTGATTTTAGGTTTTTTAATTTAATCAATTTAATTTAATTTTAGGTTTTATTTAATAAACCCTAATTTAATTTTTTAAGTTTTCTCGATTAAATTAAAATCAACCTAAACTTTAGGGTTTGCTTAATTTAATTACCTAACTTTTTTTATTCAATAAAAATAAATTAGACTTTAGGTTGATTATCAAAACTTTTTCATCATACAATTTTCTCCTTTTATCGCTTCGCGTATTACTTTCGCATTATTTTTTTCCAATTATGTAACTGCAACAGTATGTAATAGTTAATTAGGGTTTACATTTCCCCCTGATTTTATGGTTTGTACCCCCACTCATGAAGCCCTGTGTGATCGGTTGAAATAGAACTGACTGTTTAAAGCTGGTTCGCAAAATGTCGCGGTAAGCAAGAGTCGCCACCGTCTTTTATGTTCTCCAACATGGAAAGGACAAAAGCACAGCAAAATTCCTTATTCGAGATGTCTCTCGGTTCGGGAGGTAGATTTATAGAAAGGGAAGGTGTTAGCACCCTTTCTATCCGTGGTTATCCACGGGCTCTTAGGTACTTGCTCTTATGTTTTCAAAATGTTTGATTTTCAAATGTGAGTGGGTTTGAAAAAAAAAGTTTCGTTTTTGAAAGATTTCTAAGTGACTCTTGTATCTGTCCTCAAGAGTGTTTGAAAAATTCGTTTTGAAAACTTTTGAAAGTGTCAGTGTGAAAAGATTTTTGTTTGTTTTTTAAGAGAGCAAGTACCCATGAGTCATCTACCTACCCTAAGGAATTAGGCTGTGTAAAAGTCCTTAAGGTAGTGCCATCCCACCATTGAGAGGTAGGTAGCACCACCGTTGGAGGTGTTTGGGTCAATTCGATTGAGGGACAGTGTGGTCACCAAAGCAATAGTAGGACACCTTAGAAGTGGCCCTAATGTCCTAGATCCTTTTTATCCGAGGCAACCGTTTCGAGGAAACTGGATCTTGGACATAAGGGCGACCGCTAAAACACCCTATACTTGACGACCACTTTCGAGGCAACCAGTGAGGCGTACCCTAGAAGTGGCATGTGCATTGTGTGTTGTTTTCATGTTAACATTTATCTTTGATCATGCAATTGTGAGCTACGAGTTTTTTAATTATCATACATTCTTTCCTGCAATTTAGCAGTTAGGAGTGCGGAAAATAAAATACAGAAAGGTAAAAGCTACGCTATTACAAGGCGCGGGTCTATACATCGCCAAAAAAACAAAGACCCGTTTTTTGATAAAGATGCGGAAAGTAAAAAAAAGCAATAAACCTAATTACTATTACATTCCGGAAACAGTTACATAATAATCCAATAAGAAAATAATGCGCAAATAGAAATTAAACTGGACGTCCTTAGGGTTTTGACCCTTTTGAGAAATTATGAGTTTTTGTCCTTTGCTTGAAATTAAATTAAAATTAAACCTAATACTAATTTAATTAATTATTTACAAGAAAGATATTTTTTTATGTTTTTTTTTGTATTTAATAAAGAAATTAAAATCAAAAGAAAACCCTAGTTCTAAGTTTATTTTAATTATTAAGAAAATGTTAAAGTTAACCTAATTTAAGCTAATTAATTAATTTTCATGTTATTTACAAAAATAATAATTAATAAATAGTAATAATGATGATTAATAAAATATGATTAAAAATGTCAAAACCTAATTCTATGCAATTTTTATTTATTAAGAAAAAGGATTAAAATTTAAACCTAAATTAAACTAAGTTAATTGTTAATATTTATTTACAAAAATAGGTTAATGGTGAAATTAATAAATAATTAAAAAATATTTACAATTTTGATTTTCTGATTTTTATTAGGAAAAATTAATTTGTTGTGAAATAATAATAATAATTAAAACAATTAAAAGAAATTCAAAAGAAAAGAAAATAAAATTAAAAATGCAAACCAAAGGGGGTGTGATGGCCCAAGGGGAGGTTTGTTTTGAGCAATTCTGGCCCAACAATGCTCTGAGTCTTGTTGACTTTCCTGGTCACGTGCATGCTGTTTGACTGGGGAGTACCATGCTCCTCATCTCCTGGCCACTGGATTGGAAGCTGAGAGGCACCTGGCTAGCTGATGCGTGAGGCTTATGGTGGACTATTGAATCATACACTGTACTGGAATGGGTTAAGAAAAATATGAAGAATTATATGGGGGACCTGGGAATCGAACCCAGGTCCCAGTGTTTGCCAGCCACGTCTCCCACCATCTGAACCATGATGCGCGTTTGTAAACATAATGATAAACAAATATTATATAAAACACAAACAGCTATTATGATGTAAAACAAAAATACGCGCGCTGAGTTTGAACCACCCAGTCACACGTTGCCACCTATTGTCTTCTTCGTTTCACCTGTAAACATGAACAAGATAGCGGGGGTTTTAAACCCCCACAAACCAAAAGTGTCAATAATAGCGATTAGCAGCAGGCATCACATAAATTGAGCGCGAGGGTCTCATTCAACTCGTATTGAGCTTCTGAGTTTGAATGTATGTGTCTCAAGGCCTGATTTTTCCTCAATAAGAAAGCCCTAATTTAAAACCTCAAAAACCCTAGATATCTCCCATGGTGGATTTCGATTCAGAAGGCTATAACCAAATTGGATTATACCAATCGCTTCAGAAGGTCCCTATTAACATAAATCAACCAAGAAAATGGATTAAAAACGCATGAATCATGTTATGCAATTTTGGAAATATATTCAAACCGTGGGACTTGTGTTCTTTGATTCTTCGCGTGTTAGGACTGGTTCTTGATGGCAATGACTTCCTGGAGACTCAGGCAATATGTTTGAATGACTTTTAGGCTTTGAATCCACCTGCAATATTGATTTCAGTTTTCAAGTATTTCTTGAATTTTTTTAATTTGGTTATGGAGTTTCAGCAGCAATTTCACGTGTCTAGGAATAGGGTTGTCTTCAGCATATGTATTGGAAGAGAATTAGGTTAAAATTAAGCCCATAAATCCATTGTATTCAAGTTTGCGTCTTTGATTTCCAATCAAATATTTTTTCAATCTTTTTCAATGAAAACCTTGCCAAATTGGGAGATCTTGTCCCCTTGAGTGATGCACGAGATCTTCAGCATGTATGGAGCGTATTTGCTTCATAAAAAGATTTGACAACCATGTTTTGATATTTTCCTATAATTAATTTAATTAAATGCATTAATAATCAATTAAAAATCCAAATAATTAATAAAAATAAGAAAATAGTTCAATTTAATCTCAATGGGTCGTGCATAAGCCTTGGGTAAAGATTCAAGAAGGAATTTGAGGCCCATTAGCCAAAATGAAGTGTTTTAGGCAAAGTTGACTTTTGAAAGTTCCCAAAAATTTCCCAACTTCTCCAATGCATATCTTGCTCAATTTTGAAGCTATTAACATGTTCTTGGACATTTTGGAAAGGTATTGAAGTCCTCTAATCAATGCCTTTGGTCACATGTCATTTTTATTTATCAATATCAAGTTATGGTCCTTGACTTAAAGTGCCTTTTTGTTGACTTTTGAAAATGACCTATAATGTTGAAATTGATAACTTTTTGTGAGAGTATTTCTTGGACTTGGAATGTGAATATGAGTTGTAGGAAATGTCATCCCCTTCAAAATGAGCATTGGATGGGATTTTTCTGATAAACCATGAAGAAGTTATGCCTTGGTCAAGTTACAGTTGACTTTTCAGCTGTCCAAAAATAGAAACTTTTTGCATCTTGATGATTTTTTGAGCCATGCTTGTAGAATCATGATCAAGACTTAATCAAATGATGATTGTGGCTTCAAAATGAGATGTTGACCAAAATTTTTGACTTTTGACTGTCAAATGACCATTTTGCCCCTGCAGTTGACTGTGAAGCAATTAGGGCTTTTGACTGTGCAACTTGGTGCTGTGAGTCTTGAAACTTGACATATAGATGCTTGACAATGTATATAGGCATATGGGACTTGATTGGACCCTTGAAAACCTCCATTTCTTTGCAAGAACCAAAACCCTAATTTTGACTGTGTTAGGAGGCAATTGGACTGTGCAACCCTTGAGAGATTTTGAATTATTTGGAGATTGATCTTAACAAATCTTGAAGAATATGGGAGGGAAAATTTTGGGGTACAACAGTTGCCCCTGTTCAATATTCTTAGACCTGAGGATGTAGATTGGCTTGCGTGCCTTTCGTAATCCGAAGGTGGAAGATGATTGAACACTAAAGTGCCCAGAAATTTGCACTCACATAGTAGAGTATTAGCAGTGTGATGGCAGGAATGGGCTTACAGATGCCATTTGGAGAGATGATGGATAGGAGGATGGGCTTATAGATGCCATCTGGAACTGTGACAGAGCCTTGTCGGGAATGGGCTTATAGATGCCATTTAGAGAGATGGTATGTGGATGGGCTTATAGATGCCATCTAGGTGTCGATCGCGTAAGAGATTCTTTAGCGAGAACTTACATACCTGAGAAAGAAAGATAATTACCTGGCCTGTTACAGGGGTTGATCTTCAAAACTCTTTATGTAGATATGCCCTGGCTGGATACAGGTATCGAATCTCTAAACTCTTCATGTAGATATGCCCTGGTTGGATACAAGTATCGAGTCTACAATCAGTTACTCACAGATGTGCCCTGGCTAGATACAGGAATCGAATCTGGAATTAGTCGTCAACAGATATGCCCTGGCTGGATACAAGAATCGAATCTTCAAACTCTTCAGACGTGCCCTGGCTGGATACAGGAATCGAGTCCGGAATTAGTCATTAACAGATATGCCCTGGCTGGATACAGGAATCGAATCTTCAAACTCTTCAAACGTGCCCTGGCTGGATACAAGAATCGAGTCCGGAATTAGTCATCAACAGATATGCCCTGGCTGGATACAGGAATCGAATCTTCAAACTCTTCAGACGTGCCCTGGCTGGATACAGGAATCGAATCTGGAATTAGTCGTCAACAGATATGCCCTGGCTGGATACAGGAATCGAATCTTCAAACTCTTCAGACGTGCCCTGGATGGATACAGGAATCGAGTCCGGAATTAGTCGTTAACAGATATACCCTGGCTGGATACAGGAATCGAATCTTTAAACTCTTCAGACGTGCCCTGGCTGGATACAGGAATTGAATCTGGAATTAGTCGTCAACAGATATGCCCTGGCTGGATACAAGAATCGAATCTTCAAACTCTTCAGACGTGCCCTGGCTGGATACAGGAATCGAGTCCGGAATTAGTCGTCAACAGATATCCCCTGGCTGGATACAGGAATCAAATCTTCAAACTCTTCAAACGTGCCCTGGCTGGATACAGGAATCGAGTCCGGAATTAGTCGTCAACAGATATGCCCTGGCTGGATACAGGAATCAAATCTTCAAACTCTTTAGACGTGCCCTGGCTGGATACAGGAATCGAATCTGGAATTAGTCGTCAACAAATATGCCCTGGCTGGATACAGGAATCGAGTCCGGAATTAGTCGTCAACAGATATGCCCTGGCTGGATACAGGAATCGAATCTTCAAACTCTTCAGACGTGCCCTGGCTGGATACAGGAATCGAGTCCGGAATTTCTTTATGCAGATATGCCCTGGATATATACAGGTATCGAATCCACAATCAATCGCTCACAGATATGCCCTGGCTAGATACAGGTATCGAATCTGGAATTGCGACAGTTGATAGTAAACATCTTTGTATTGACCTTTTCCTGAAAAGGCAAAACATTAGTTGTATGCAATGTCATGATGTATGAAATGCATGATGTCATGATGTTCAAAATGAGATAGTGTCGTATTCACTTTATCATGTATGTAAGCAGGATGTATGAAATGTGATATGTTTATGAATATGTTTTCGTCTAGGAAAATAAATCCTTGACGAATGCCGGGAGCTTGTTGAATCCTGGGCTGATGTTGGAGAGTGGAGTTCTTCGTTTCCGCTGGGGATGATGGTTGCAAGAATAAACCGGTAGGAGAAGATGACTCTGTTAGGGAATAAACTTGTTGGAGAGATTATTTTGCGGGGAAATACTCTGTGGGAAGAGATACTTTGCTGATATTTGATGATAACTCTGCTGGGGATACCGTTGATGCATTGTGTTGGGGAATTTTGATGAACTCCGCTGGGGAATAGGAAGAATTTCGCCGAGGACGATCTTTCCGTGGTAATTAGCTGAGGATAACCCAGTTATATCCTGGTGTGGAAATAACCTTTAAATAAAGCCGGGGAGACGCGCTCGTGCTCTGCAGAGGATAAGCTTCCAGAATCTACTGGGGATAAGCTTCCTACTGGGGAGATTGATTCAACTCTCCTAGGGGGATCTTTTGAACTGTATTAGGGAATGGCTCCACTGGATGTCCGGTATTCCGCCGGGGAACAATCTTAGATCAAGATTGTCGGGGATGCTTGTTAGGAATGTTTGTATACTCCGTTGGGGAATATTGATATTTTCTGGGGGATAATCCAACTTCCTTGAGGCTGACAGTAGACTAACTCTGCTCGGGGAGAGTGCTGCTGACTTGTGAGGGATACTGTGCCTTGTTAGGGCTGATTGGGAGACCAACTCTACTCGGGAGAGAGTATTGTTGAGTCTCATCTTACTCTGCGTAGAGTGAAGGTATCTTGGTCATATTCTTCAGCCGAACCTACCTTAGTACCTTGGTGGACAGAGCAACTAGATCGCTTAGACAACTCATTATTGCCCCTGTTTCTTATGTCACCTGTAATTAGTCCTTTGTTTCGTATGCAAATATTTGTGATCAGCAATTAATGTCAAATGCATATATCAAAAATGAACATTGGACTTTCTTTGCAAAACAAAACAGATAAAGGAAAAAAACAATTGACAATTTGTCTGGAAAAGTGAATTTGTATTGATTTTTGAATTTGCCTGTAAATAGGCGTTTATGTACAAGAGGCTGACGTCCTAGTAAGAGAACACCTCCGAACAACAGAGTTTATACAATTTTGTGAAAAGGAAAACAAAACAGCTATGTGAAAGGAATAATCCCACTGGGTTCCAACTCTGCTATCGTCTTTATATCTTCGAGCGTCTCATCACTTGGCTGCTTAGTTGAAGATGAAGCTGACTGATCGATGTCGTCTGAACCTGATGGTTGATACCGAATTCTGGATGCAAGGTGATTCCATGAGACATAGTATTACGCTTTAATCCCTAACTTTTGCCTGGACCGCCCTTTCGGGTTTTCAGTCCACCGAGATACCCATTTTTGCCCAAGCCGCCTTTTCAGATTTTCGACTTGCCGGGTGTACAGATTTTTTCATTTCATCCCTTATTTTTGCCCGAACCCTTTTGGTTCGCCGGAAAGCCCTTATTTTTGCCTAGGTGTGTCAACCTAGCGGGTCTCTTATTCATGCGTAGTATTATTTTACTATGTTTGCATTGGCGGGGTGAGGAAGGTCGTCACCATCCATGGTGGTTAGAATCATAGCTCCTCCCGAGAAGATATTTTTAACCACAAATGGCCCTTCGTATGTAGGGGTCCATTTGCCCCTGGGATCACTTTGAGGAAGAATGATGCGTTTGATTACCAGGTCCCCAACTTGATACTCTTGTGGTCTGACTTTCTTATTAAATGCCCTGATCATCCGTTTTTGATACGTTTGACCATGACAAATAGCAGTGAGTCTCTTTTCGTCAATTAGGTTTAACTGATCAAGTCGAGTCTGGATCCAGTCATCTTCGCTCAAACCTGCATCCTTCATTATCTAGAGAGAGGTTATCTAGACTTCAATCGACAAGACTGCCTCCATGCCATAGACCAAGGAAAAGGGTGTTGCCCCTGTTGATGTCCTCGCTGAGGTACGGTACCCGTGAAGAGCAAACAGTAACATCTCGTGCCAATCTGTGTACGTCACTGTCATCTTCTGCACAATCTTTTTGATATTCTTATTAGCTGCCTCTACAGCCCCATTCATCTTCGACCGGTAGGGGGAAGAGTTGTGGTGCTGTATCTTGAATTGCTCGCAGAGCTCAGTGATCATCTTGTTATTAAGATTGGTACCATTGTCCGTAATGATCCTCTCCGGGACGCCGTATCGACAGATCAGGTTATGCCGAATGAACCGTGCCACGACGTTCTTGGTTACGGTAGCGTAGGAAGCTGCTTCAACCCACTTTGTAAAGTAATCGATCACCACCAGGATGAAGCGATGCCCGTTGGATGCCGTAGGTTTAATCTCGCCGATCATATCAATGCCCCACATTGCAAAAGGCCAAGGTGCAGTCAAAACATTCAGAGGAACTGGAGGAACGTGCACCTTATCCGCATAGATCTGGCACTTGTGACATGTCCGAGAATGTTGGTAACAGTCGGCTTCCATTGTGGACCAGAAATATCCTGCCCGAAGGATTTTCTTTGCCATAGTGTGTCCACTGGAATGCGTTCCAAAGGTACCTTCATGTAGCTCTGCCATGATTCTTTCTGCTTCAGTCTTATCCACACAACGCAGTAAGGTTGAATCATGGTTTCGTTTTTAGAGAATGTCGTTACTGAGGAAGAACTTTGTCGCGAACCTTCTCAGAAACTTTTTGTCATTAACAGATGCACCCTCAGGGTATTCTTGAGCTTCCAAGTACCTCTTCACTTCATGATACCAAGGTTTTTCAGTTACCTCTTCAGCCTCGAGATCACAGCAATATGCAGGTTCATCCAGTTTCCAGATAATGATTCGGGGAGCCTCGTTGTCCCATTTGACTTTTAACATAGAAGACATCGTAGCTAACGTGTCCGCCAACTGATTCTCCTCTCTTGGGAAGTGTTCAAAAGTTATCTCCGTAAAATGGGGGATCAATGTCAACACACATTCTTTGTAAGGAATAAGGTTTGGGTGTTTCGTATCCCACTCGCCTTTGATCTGATTGATCACGAGAGCGGAATCTCCGAAGACACTCAGAAACTTGATCCTTAAGTCAATTGCAGCTTGCAGACCCATGATGCATGCCTCATACTCCGCCATGTTGTTGGTGCAATTGAAACATAGTCGGGCAGTAAGTGGAGTATGAGTGCCTTTGGGGGATATGATCACAGCGCCAATACCGTTACCCAAAGCGTTTGAGGCTCCGTCAAAGTGCATAGACCATCGGGATCCTTCCTCAGGTCCTTCATCCGGTCCAGGTACTTCACAATCAGTCACTACCATGATGTTCTTGTCAGGAAATTCAAAGTTCATTGACTGGTAGTCGTCTACTGCCTGGTGTGCCAAATGGTCTGCCAATACACTTCGTTTGATTGCTTTCTGAGTCGTGTACTGGATGTCGTACTCGGTCAAGATCATCTGCCATATCGCTATTCTTCCAGACAGAGCAGGCTTTTCGAATATGTACTTTATTGGATCCATTTTTGAAATCAGTAGAGTAGTGTGAGTCAGCATATACTGTCTCAGCCGGCGAGCAGCCTATACCAAAGCGCAGCAATTTTTCTCGAGCAGTGAGTATCGGGTCTCACAGTCGGTAAACTTTTTGCTAAGGTAATAAATGGCGTGCTCTTTTCGGCCAGACTCGTCATGCTGCCCCAGCACACACCCCATCGAGCTGTCAAGTACTGTCAAGTATAGGATTAGAGGTCTCCCTTCAACCGGTGGCATAAGAATGGGTGGTTCTTGGAGATACTCTTTGATTTTGTCGAAAGCGGCCTGACATTCATCGTTCCAACGTACTACTTGATCTTTCTTCAACAGCTTGAAGATTGGTTCACAGGTAGCAGTTAGGTGCGAGATGAATCGGGAAATGTAGTTCAACCATCCTAGAAAGCCTCCGACCTCTTTCTCTGTCTTGGGAATCGGCATCTCTTGTATGGCTTTTACTTTGGCATGGTCTACTTGAATACCTTTGTCGCTCACAACGAAGCCTAGCAACTTTCCAGATCTTACCCCAAATGTTAATTTGTTTGGATTCAATCTTAGCTTGTACAACTTCAGATGGTCAAACAGCTTCTGTAGATGATCCAGGTGCTCCTCCTCAGTTTGAGACCTTGCAATCATATCATCGACGTATACTTCAATCTCATGGTGGATCATGTCGTGAAATAAAGCAACCATGGCACGTTGGTAGGTTGCCCCAGCATTTTTCAACCCAAAAGGCATGACCTTGTAACAGAAGGTGCCCCACTGAGTAACAAAGGTAGTCTTTTCCATATCTTCAGGAGCCATTTTAATCTGATTATAACCTGAAAAACCATCCATGAAGGAGAACACCTTATGCTGAGCAGTATTGTCAACCAGAACGTCGATGTGAGGCAGGGAGAAGTCATCCTTGGGGCTCGCCCTGTTCAGATCCCTGTAGTCAACACACATCCGGACCTTACCATCTTTCTTCGGCACCGGAACCACGTTGGCAACCCACTGAGGGTAAGAGGTCACTGCTAGGAACCCGGCATCAAATTGTTTCATAACCTCAGCTTTGATTTTCTCGGACATCTCTGGACGCATACGGTGGACCTTTTGTTTAACCGGAGGGCATTCTTCCTTGGTAGGCAGGTGATGGACCACAATGTCAGTATCCAACCCAGGCATGTCTTCATAAGACCAGGCGAAGATTTCCACATAATTATGCAACATCTGAATCAACCGCTGTTTCACACTGAGCTCCAGGTTGGCACCAATCTTGACTTCCTTTCTGTCTGTCTCAATACCCAGATTTACCGTTTCCACTGGCTCTTCATGTGGCTGAATAGCCCTCTCTTCCTGGAGTAGCAGTCTTGCAAGCTCACCAGGCACTTCGCAATCATCTTCACCTTCGTCTTCGGCTAAGTTGATCGGATTTTCAAAGTCATAACTGGCAGTAGCAGAGTCGTTACCAGTGAGATCCAGAGTGGATTGAAACCTGTATAGGTGAGTGTGTGTAAATATAGCTGTTTTGCAATAAAGAAAGAAATAAAGGGAGCACAAGATTTGAAATGCGAAAAAACGTCCAATGTTTTTTATTCATGATATATGGAAATGACAAGTAATAAGCCCTCACAAATGAAGCCAACGTTGCCCCGGGTAAGACACTGGGCCATAAAGTTTCAGATTATTGTTCATTACAAATTTAAAAACAAAGGAGTTCATTACTGAGTAACAAAAGTAACAGGTATGAAATCTTTGGCAGTCCAATTATTCAGTCCACCGTCGGTCGTCGGGTAGATCCAGCTATCAAATTCAGATTGCTCCGCATCGCCTTTAATAGCATTCACTCCCGGGTTGGTGATGAATACGGGAGGTCTTCCAATCCTTGCTTTACGTACAGCCCTCTGAGCCTCTGCCGTGAAACCCAGCCCAAACTTGTCAGTCTTTGGAGTAAAATCAAGGAGCCTGCCCCAGTTTGCACATTCACCTTTCTCAACCACAGCCCGGGCGTCCATCAAGGAAGCCATCTTCAAAGGAGAGTCTTCTTCAATCACTGTCTCTGCTGACGCCAATGTTGGAGGCACCTCTTCAAAGTGTTGAAAGGGGGTCTCAATGAATTCCCCGTCCATCTCTATATACCAGAATGAGTTGAGATGGCTAACCATGTATTCTTCCTCCCCCTGCACTGTAACAATCTTCCCTCTGACAGGGTATTTAAGCTTTTGATGTAGAGTGGAGGTCACAGCTCCAGCCTTGTGGATCCAAGGAAGACCCAACAAACAAGAATAGGATGGACGAATGTCCATCTCATAGAATGTTGAATCAAAGACTTGAGAACCAACCCGGATCGGAATATCTACTTCACCATGTACCATCCTCTTCGACCCGTCAAAGGCTCAGACAACGATATTACTAGGCTTCAACTCCAGACCCTCACAATCCAACCTGTCTAAGGCCTTCTTGGGCAATACCTTTAGTGAAGAACCGGTGTCTACCAATACGTGTGCAAGAGTAGTGCCCCTGCATTCGATTGAGACATGCAGGGCATCATTATGGTTCTTTCCCTTAGCGGTCAGATCAGCATCAGAGAAACCCAGCCCATTGTCAGCGGTCAAGTTGGCCACACAATCAGTAAATTGATCAGCCGACGTTTCTTGTGGCACATGAGCCGTCTTCAGGAATGAAATTAGGGCCTTGGCATGGGCCTCTGAGCACAACAACAGTGATAGCATAGAGATTTTAGAGGGGGTGTGCCCCAGCTGCTCAACGACGTTGAAATCACTTTTCTTGATAATCTTGAGAATTTCCTCCAACTCTTGCTGGGAGGCTTCAACACTAACAGTCTTCGGTGCCTCCATCTGGGCAGGCATATCAGCAATCCCTTTGCCCCGAGTGTCATATGACTCGGCAGCAGGGGTAGAAACTTGATCAGGAGGGGAAACAGGCGCACTTGTAGGCGTGATGATAAGAGGTCTTCGGATGACTGGTGGCGCAATGTCAGGCGAGAAGAGCCTACCACTGCGAGTAACTTTAGCGGGACCGGTGATGTTACTGATACTGGTACTAGTGTTGAACTCCTGCTTCACCCCGAGCACATAAACATCTGCCCCATAATGCCATGGGACAGCCTTGTCAGATTTATAGGGGAGGGGCCCCGGAACAGTAATGATGATAGGTGCAACAGACATGATTTTGACTGGCTTCCTCGGGGGAGCCTTGGTAGGATTGTTGAAAATGGTGACAACAGATATTTCTTCAGTAGGAACAATAGGAACAACAGTCTTCTTGAACAAGATCTCTTTGCTATCCATCAGGTTTTGGACGCCTGACTTCAGCAACAGACAACCAGTAGGTGAAACAATAGAAGGCAACCCTTACTACAACCCGGAAATAAACCGGCTAGCAACAAGTTCCTTTTTACAGACAACAACGGAGTCACAATATCATCCACAGAGGTTACATACGGGTCTTCCTCAACAACATTCACACTATACTGGGGAATGGGAGCAGTCATAACATTGGGCCTTTCGGGCGCCTCAAACTGTATTTCTCTGGCGTCGATAAGGTCCTGAACCTTATTCCTCAGGGCCCAGCAATCATCAGTAGAATGCCCCGGGCTATCGGAGTGATAAGCACAGCGGGCGTTGGGGTTGTACTTCGGAGATGTTGTGTTTACCACCTTCGGAGCTTCTCTGATAGTTACCAGGTTGGTTGACAGCAGTTGCGGCAAGATCTGAGACAAGGTCATACTAAGCCGAGTGTATTCTCTTCTGGGTCTCTCACCCCTTGGTTGATTAGGTTGCCGAGGAGCAGAAGCAGGTTTTGAAATCACGACCGCGTTGACAGCTTGACAGCGTTCCGGTTTATTTTGTCTTCTGGGACCATACACAGCACTAGCTTCCTTCTTAAAAGGCTTCTTTTAAGAACTTGAGGACGCACCTTTCTGTATCTTCCCCGATTTCATACCAGCTTCTATCCTTTCACCTATCAGAATGGGGTCTGTAAACCCTGCAGAAGAATTACCAATCAGGTGGTTGAAGAACGGCCCAGACAGGGTCCCCAAGAACATGTCCACGAGTTCAAGGTCGGTCAACGGTGTCTGCACCCTGCCAGCCAGGTCTCTCCACTTTTGCGCGTACTCTTTAAAACATTCTCCCGATCCTAGCGACATACCCTGGAGTTGGGTACGTATAGGAGCGAGGTCGGCATTGTACTGATACTGCTTCTAAAAGGCAGTAGCCAAGTCCGCTCAGTTTCGAATACTGGCTCCATCCAGCTGATAGAACCACTCGAGTTGAGCCCCTGAAAGGCTATCCTGGAAGAAATGGATCCATAAGTTCTTGTCCATAGTATACGGTTGGATCTTCCGCACATAAGATCTGAGATGTAGCTTAGGGCAGGAAGCCCCGTCATACTTCGCAAAAGATGGTGCCTTGAACTTGTGTGGGATCACCACCCCAGAAGATAAACCCAGATCTCCAAAATCTAACCCAGGTGTAACACCCCAGTTTTAATTATTTGATTTATTTAATTGGGAATTTATTTTATTAGAATTAATAAAATAAAAAGAAATTATTTATTTTGGAATATTTGAAGAAAATAAAAGAAATAAGAAATATTGGGTTTTTAAGTTATTGGGCTTGGATGTTGTTAGTAAAGAGTGGGGGTGCAAAAGGAATAAGGATATGATTTGGAACTCAAGTTATTTTTCTCATTATTCACGATAACACAGAGTTTTGGAAATTTGGGGAAATAGAGCTCTGAAGGTGAGGAGAACGAAGAACATCGCTCAAGAACTCAAGCTGCAATTGATAAGGTAAGGGGGGCTAATACTCAATTTGCTTTTGCTTATGGGTTTATGTACGGTTGATTTGGGTAATCGTAGGGAGAAACCCCAATTATTAGATGTTATTAGGGATCAATACCCTTAGGATTGAACTTTGTTAGAAAAGGTTTAAGTTCCCGATTTTATGAATCAATTAGGGATTTAGGTTCCTATGATGGATTGGATGTCTTTGTACTATATTGCACCGCCGTAGAGAGGTATTTTCGTGCAAAAATATGGGTATATGAGCTGCTGCAAAAACAGAAAAATTGGGTTCGCACTCATCAACACGGGCGCGTTGATTTACGCGGGCACCCGTGTTGATTCACTGTAATGCTGATGAAAATGTGTTTTCTGGCCACAATTCAACACGGGCGTGTTGATTAACACGGGCGCCCGTGTTGATTCATTGTGTTGGCATAAAAATGGGTTTTCTGGGCACAATTCAACACGGGCCGTGTTGATTTACACGGGCGCCCGTGTTGATCCCCTGTATTGTCAAAAAAACGTGTTTTCTGGACACATTTCCACACGGGCAGTGTTGTTTTACACGGGCACCCGTGTTAAACCTCCTGTGTTGGTTTTTAAACTATGTTTTCTGTGCATGCTGTTAAGTACGGATTGATCCGGTTTTGATGTGCAGTGTTTGACATGTTTTGAATATGTGTTTATTGATTTCCTAGTGTTGATTGATGCGTGTATCGAATAACGATTGTATGTTATGATACCAACACTATGTGGATTTTATTGTCATGCTTTTAGATGATGTTGTCAAGCATGAATTATGATATAACTTGATATGATTGATGTTTAATAGTATGCTGAGTGATTACATGCTATTCATATCATGTTATATTTGATATTGTTGATGTTGCATGATATGTCGATTGATGTTAATAGTATGCTGAGTGTTACATACTTTACATATCATGTTGCATTTGTTAATTCCCATTGTGTGGAATTAACATGGTGGCCAATATACGTGTCCGCGATTTAATGGAACGTTGAGGTGGTAGCCGTGTCCGCGATATAATGGAACGGTGAGTTATCTGTGACCCGAGATTTAATGGGGCGGTGAAGTGGTACCACATGCATGGGTGTGTTGCATTACATTGAATATAACATGAATGGATGATTTTCCAATGTTGTATTTAATTGATTGTATGCATGTATGGTTGCTAAATTGTTAGCGATGTTTGATGTTAATTACAAATGTGAAACGTAATATATTATGAATATATGAATTGTAAAGATTTTTATAAACTATAGATCATGCTAACTGTTTTGGGTGATGCTTATGGCTTTCTGAATTGATTGTTATGAACGTATAATCAAATGTATAATTGAGGTGCTCACCCTTATTGTTGAATATTTCAGATTGAGGAGCTTCGTTCAGGTGCTTGGCGAAGGCTTGTCATTTCTAGTTTATTTCCGTTTTAGTATTGTCCGGGTCATGCTCTGGTAGTTGTAACTCCGGGAACGTTTGTTTGTCGAGCTGTTTTAGTCAGACTCGTTTATTTCCTTACATTTGTTATAATATGATGTTGACATTTTTCCAGGTGTTAATCCCTGATGATTTTGAAAATATTATAACATTGGTTTTATTGAATAAATTATTCCGCTGTGTAAACATGTATGAGTTACTACTATGATTATGCATGACAGGAACTTGTTTTATTAAAAGAGAGTTGTGACATCCTCGTTGATACATGTACTCTGTAAATATGATTTTAATTAATTGCGAAATTTTATTCGGGGTTTTAGAGGGTGTTACAATAGTGGTATCAGAGCATGGTCAATCTGTCCGGCCAAGTTGTTATGTCAGTGTCATTACCCTTGGTACGCAATAAGTGTTTGAAAACACTGTTGGTACTTCTTTGTTTTGGATCACTTGATTGCAGGGATAAGATTGAGATAAGTGGGGGAGAAGTTGGTACTTCTCCATGGTGCTTCTGGATGCTAAGTAATGGCTCGACGTGAGGAAAATGGTAAGAGTATGAGCATGGTATAGACTATATTGTTCATAGTCCTGAAGAGGATTCAGAGGTAAGAGCATTACTTAGGTGGAATTTATCTCAGGGATTTGTGCATCAGTTGTATGCAGTGCTAATGAAGTCAGTAAAGATGTGATAGACATGTCTTGCTAGTTTCGTTAGTATGCGTATGAACTTGGTAGAGCGAAGCCAATTGCTTTAAGATGGATATGAGAAGTTGATACGGATTCTGATATCTGAAAGAATACCAATTAAAGGTCTCGATGTATTGATCAAATTGAGATGGTTCGATAAGAGAACGATCAAGTGAAGTTGGAGAGTACTTCTCTAGAAAGTGAAGGTGTAGCGACAGATAGTGTTGTATTAGTGGTTTATGAATTCCTAGTGACATTCTGAAGCTAGCAGTAGTTCTGTAAGTGTTAACTAAGGTCCAACAAGAGTAAACGATGATATATTGAGAATGTGGAGTACTTGTGGAATTATGAAGTCTACCTTCGTGTTAAACTGGATTGGTTGGTATTAGTTGGACTTGGTTGTTTTGTGAATATTGTGGGCTAAGAGTGTGATGGATATGCTTCCCTGTAGCGGGGATTCGAGAGAGAAGATTGGTTTTCCATGATTGGAAGTGAGAACTTGTATGGATTCTGACGATACAAGAGTTCTGTTAGACAAGTAAATAATTCATAAGAAATGAAGTCTAGACTTGAATGTTGTGGCGTATAAGAATATGTGTGACGTTATTGTAAACCTTCTGGTTTGTTCAATTCAGGATAAGGACTGATGGAGTAATTACAAATCTCGTGTTGGGAATTGATTGGTGTTTTGATGTGGTATTGATCCTATTGTATGCCTTAGATCATTGCTATATGGTAGGAATTCGATTTTGATGGTTTTAGGATGTTTGGGGATGATTAGGAATGAGTTGGGGTGATTTTGGGAAGCATAAAAACGTGAAATATGATGTTGCAGAGTCATCAACACGGGCCGTGTTGATGCACACGGGCACCCGTGTTGATCTTCTGTGTTGATGCTCGGGTAGGTTTTTCCCAAAAATCGTTTCGGCCATAACTTTTGAACCGTAACTCCGATTTAGGCGCCGTTTGATGCGTTGGAAAGCTAGTGAAATTTTATATATGATTATGAGGAATTAAGTAGCTTTAAGAGCTTATTTTAATAAGTGATTTCATATGTATCCTGGTTAAGTAAAGTTAATTCTCGTGGCCATGTGATTTCTGTGATGGTATTGTGTTGATCCTAAGTAAGAAAGGGTCCAACGTATATTGGTACTCTAAGTGCGAATAAGGATTTCAAGAGGTGAAGAAGAGGTTGACTAGTGCTCCTGTTCTGATTTTGCCGAATCCGGCGGAATCTTTTGTGGTTTATTGTGATGCATCTCTGATGGGATTAGGTGGTGTTCTAATGCAGAATCAACAGGTAGTTGTGTATGCTTCGAGACAGTTGAAGGTTCATGAAAGGAACTATCCTACTCATGACTTAGAGTTGGCAGCAGTTGTGTTTGTCTTGAAATTGTGGAGACATTATCTGTATGGTTCGAGATTTGGAGTGTATAGTGATCATAAGAGTTTGAAGTATCTTTTCGATCAGAAAGAGCTCAATATGAGGTAGAGAAGGTGGTTGGAATTTCTCAAAGATTATGATTTTGGTTTGAATTACCATCCTGGTAAGGCAAATGTGGTTGCAGATGCTTTGAGCAGGAAATCCTTGAACATGTCTATGATGATGGTTCGTGAATTGGATTTAATTGAACAATTCCGAGATTTGAGTTTAATTTGTGAAAGTACTCCGAAGTGTGTTCGTTTGGGTATGTTGAAACTTACTAGTGATATTCTAGAAGAGATCAGGATCGGGCAGAAATCTGATGTTAATTTAGTTGATAAATTGACATTAATCAACCAAGGTCAAGGTGGTGAGTTTAGAATTGATGAAAATGATGTTATGAGATTTGGCGATAGATTTGTGTTCCTGATGTCGCAGAAATCAAGAAGAGTATATTAGAGGAAGGACATCGCAGTGGGATGAGCATTCATCCGGGTGCCACGAAAATGTATCATGATTTGAAGAAATTGTTTTGGTGGCCGGGAATGAAAAAGGAAATAGCTGAATTTGTGTATGCATGTTTAATCTGTCAGAAATTGAAGATTGAGCATCAGAAGCCGTCTGGATTTATGCAGCCGATTTTTATTCCAGAATGGAAGTGGGATAGTATTTCTATGGATTTTGTATCCGGGTTGCCGAGGACTCCTAAGAATTGTGAAGCGATATGGGTTGTTGTGGATAGACTGACTAAGTCTGCTCATTTTATACCGGTGCGAATGGATTACTCAATGGAGAGATTGGCACAGTTATATATTGAGAAAATAGTGAGTTTGCATAGAGTTCCTTCTAGTATTGTGTCAGATAGAGATCCGAGGTTCACTTCGAAATTTTGGGAAGGATTGCAGAAGGCTTTGGGTACTAAATTGAGGTTGAGTTCAGCTTACCATCCTCAGTCTGATGGACAGACGGAGAGGACGATTCAATCGTTAGAAGATTTATTACGTGCTTGTGTTTTAGAGAAGGGCGGGGCTTGGGATAGCTATTTGCCATTGATTGAATTTACTTATAACGATAGTTACCATTAGAGTATTGGTATGGCTCCGTTTGAGGCATTGAATGGTAGACGTGTGGAGAACGCCTTTGTGTTGGTATGAATCTGGAGAGAGTTCAATAATTGGGCCAGAGATTGTTCAGCAGACTACTGAAAAGATCAAATTGATTCAAGAGAAGATGAGAGCTTCTCAGAGTCGTCAGAAAAGTTATCATGATAAGAGGAGGAGGAATTTAGAATTCAGTGCTGGAGATCATGTGTTTATGAGAGTTACGCCGATGACGGGTATTGGTCGAGCGTTGAAATCTAAGAAGTCGACTCCGCGTTTTATTGGTCCGTTTCAGATTACGGAAAGAGTTGGAGAAGTTGCTTATCGTATTGCTTTACCTACGAGACTTGCGAATTTGCACGATGTTTTTCATGTTTCTCAGTTGAGGAGATACATTCCAGACCCATCTCATGTAATCCAAATAGATGATGTACGGGTAAAGAGATAACATTAGTGAAGGTTGCTTGGGGAGGTCCAGCAGATGGAAATATCACTTGGGAGCTGGAGGGCCAGATGAAAGAGGCTTATCCGGAACTGTTCGTCTAAGGTATGTTTTCGAGGACGAAAACTCTTTTAGTGGGGGAGAGTTGTAACACCCCAGTTTTAATTATTTGATTTATTTAATTGGGAATTTATTTTATTAGAATTAATAAAATAAAAAGAAATTATTTATTTTGGAATATTTGAAGAAAATAAAAGAAATAAGAAATATTGGGTTTTTAAGTTATTGGGCTTGGATGTTGTTAGTAAAGAGTGGGGGTGCAAAAGGAATAAGGATATGATTTGGAACTCAAGTTATTTTTCTCATTATTCACGATAACACAGAGTTTTGGAAATTTGGGGAAATAGAGCTCTGAAGGTGAGGAGAACGAAGAACATCGCTCAAGAACTCAAGCTGCAATTGATAAGGTAAGGGGGGCTAATACTCAATTTGCTTTTGCTTATGGGTTTATGTACGGTTGATTTGGGTAATCGTAGGGAGAAACCCCAATTATTAGATGTTATTAGGGATCAATACCCTTAGGATTGAACTTTGTTAGAAAAGGTTTAAGTTCCCGATTTTATGAATCAATTAGGGATTTAGGTTCCTATGATGGATTGGATGTCTTTGTACTATATTGCACCGCCGTAGAGAGGTATTTTCGTGCAAAAATATGGGTATATGAGCTGCTGCAAAAACAGAAAAATTGGGTTCGCACTCATCAACACGGGCGCGTTGATTTACGCGGGCACCCGTGTTGATTCACTGTAATGCTGATGAAAATGTGTTTTCTGGCCACAATTCAACACGGGCGTGTTGATTAACACGGGCGCCCGTGTTGATTCATTGTGTTGGCATAAAAATGGGTTTTCTGGGCACAATTCAACACGGGCCGTGTTGATTTACACGGGCGCCCGTGTTGATCCCCTGTATTGTCAAAAAAACGTGTTTTCTGGACACATTTCCACACGGGCAGTGTTGTTTTACACGGGCACCCGTGTTAAACCTCCTGTGTTGGTTTTTAAACTATGTTTTCTGTGCATGCTGTTAAGTACGGATTGATCCGGTTTTGATGTGCAGTGTTTGACATGTTTTGAATATGTGTTTATTGATTTCCTAGTGTTGATTGATGCGTGTATCGAATAACGATTGTATGTTATGATACCAACACTATGTGGATTTTATTGTCATGCTTTTAGATGATGTTGTCAAGCATGAATTATGATATAACTTGATATGATTGATGTTTAATAGTATGCTGAGTGATTACATGCTATTCATATCATGTTATATTTGATATTGTTGATGTTGCATGATATGTCGATTGATGTTAATAGTATGCTGAGTGTTACATACTTTACATATCATGTTGCATTTGTTAATTCCCATTGTGTGGAATTAACATGGTGGCCAATATACGTGTCCGCGATTTAATGGAACGTTGAGGTGGTAGCCGTGTCCGCGATATAATGGAACGGTGAGTTATCTGTGACCCGAGATTTAATGGGGCGGTGAAGTGGTACCACATGCATGGGTGTGTTGCATTACATTGAATATAACATGAATGGATGATTTTCCAATGTTGTATTTAATTGATTGTATGCATGTATGGTTGCTAAATTGTTAGCGATGTTTGATGTTAATTACAAATGTGAAACGTAATATATTATGAATATATGAATTGTAAAGATTTTTATAAACTATAGATCATGCTAACTGTTTTGGGTGATGCTTATGGCTTTCTGAATTGATTGTTATGAACGTATAATCAAATGTATAATTGAGGTGCTCACCCTTATTGTTGAATATTTCAGATTGAGGAGCTTCGTTCAGGTGCTTGGCGAAGGCTTGTCATTTCTAGTTTATTTCCGTTTTAGTATTGTCCGGGTCATGCTCTGGTAGTTGTAACTCCGGGAACGTTTGTTTGTCGAGCTGTTTTAGTCAGACTCGTTTATTTCCTTACATTTGTTATAATATGATGTTGACATTTTTCCAGGTGTTAATCCCTGATGATTTTGAAAATATTATAACATTGGTTTTATTGAATAAATTATTCCGCTGTGTAAACATGTATGAGTTACTACTATGATTATGCATGACAGGAACTTGTTTTATTAAAAGAGAGTTGTGACATCCTCGTTGATACATGTACTCTGTAAATATGATTTTAATTAATTGCGAAATTTTATTCGGGGTTTTAGAGGGTGTTACACCAGGCACCTGTTGAATTTCCATGGCACTCATACGATCCTCTAACTGCTTGTACCTGTCTTCAGCGGGAGGGTACTGCTCATCATTGAAATCCGTCTCGTCGTCAGAGACCACAGGACTAGGAACCCTTCCCCCTCGAGGACTGCCTTTCCCTACAGAAGAACCAGCTTGATCAGCCTCATTTTGCAGTGTATTGCCAAACCTCCATCCAGTGTTGAATAGTACATTTCTCTTCTTCTTCTTCTTTACCAGCAGAGCCTTCAATTCCTCCTGACCTTGGGCTAAACTCATGATCAACTCTTGGAACTGGGCGTTCTGGGCCTGGAGGGCCTTGATGGATTTCTCAGTAGATGATTCAGGATTCATGATGACTGCGGAAATAAACAGCGAAGAACATTAAGCAACCTGAAAAGAAGAGTACCTGTGATGCACATGATGAATGGAATGCGTATGATTTATGTTTTCAAAGACAATCGGGATTCAACTTTGTAAACAAAAAGGAAGCGCACTTTATTAGATTCAACTTTGAAATTGTTCACCAGATTTCCCTTAGGCGTTACATAAAATGGAAATACTGAAAAGGGAAATAAAAACTGTAAAAGAACATCCAAAGCTCATCAATGATCCCAGGGTCTCTTCTTCTCAGTATGGACGTAGTCATTCAAGGTTCGCTCGTTCTCCAATTGCTTTGTCAGCTTCTGGATCTTCAATTCCTGCTCGTTGAACTTTTCCCGATAAGAATCCCGTTCTTCTTGTAGTTGCTCCCAAGACCTCTTTAGTGTATCAACATCAGTAGGTATCTGAGGAGGGAGAACAGTTGGAGGAGCCCCGTCTCTATCAGGATACTCAAGAATGATGGGTCTGACAGCTTCGTATGGCATACCTAACTTCTGAGCACGGATGCGGACCCATCTGTAGTAGGATTCCATAGGTAGAGAAGTCTTCGGTCCCAACTCATGTGGGCCGGCTTTGTGAATTCTATCCCAAGCCTTGATGAATCTACGACGCAGCTTGTCGCTATTTACCTGAAACTCAAAACTGATGTGAGGCACCAACATCTCATGAGGCCCTGCTCTTCTGTCTCTTCCAAACTGACGGAGAGCTAGACATGGATTATAAGAGATCCCTCCTTGGGTACCAATCAAAGGAACATTTGGATATTCTCCGCAACGATCAATAACAGCTACCTCATCCAAACCTCTGAGAGTCCAAATGATGTCATTATCAGTGAGAGACATTAACCTATGAGCCCAACCTCTTCCTTCTTTGTTCTTCAGCACGAACTTAGGGAGGTGAGAAATAAACCACCTCACTAACAAAGGAGTACAACACCACAGAGTTCCTCGTCTTCGGGAAGTACGAGCATAGAGTTGTTGCAGAATATCACCCAAGAGAGTAGGCACAGGGTTCCGAGACATGAAGATCCTTATGGAATTGACGTTGATGAAGTTATCAGGATTAGGAAACAAAACTAGACCATATATTAAGAGAGCCAGAATGTCTTCATACGCCCTGAAGTCTAAGTCATTCCAGAAACTGTTAGCTTTACCAATCAGAAACTTAGCCAAGAAGCCCTTAACTCTGCTTCTAGTCACCCAGTTGTCCATTACTTCTTTGTCGGTCAAGGGAATGGCTGCAGTAATCTCCTCAAGCCTAAGAGTCTTTTCCCAACCAGTGAAGGGAGTCTGATCCAAGATAGGGATACCAAGCAAATCAGAGAATTCTTCCAGGGTATGGACCAGCTGGAAGTCTTGAAAGGTGAAGCAATTGTACAAGGGATCATAAAACTGGGTCAAGACACTCATCAGTTGTTGGTCCCACTTTGCAGTGACTAAACCGAGAAGAGAACCATGCCTCTGGGTGAAGGAAGTGGTGTTTGGAATTCTGCTAACCAATTCTTCAAGCAACTCAGGTGGGTGAACAAAATTAAACCGGATAGTGTTCCTTCGTATAGGCATCATGATGTCCTACAAAACAGAGCAAAGGTGAAACCCTCTTGTCTTTGAAATAGGTCAGTCCTTATGCAGGATGCATGCAATGGTATGATGGCATGATGTTATGATAAAGCACACCACAAGTATTCACAAAGGCAAACATGATAAGGCACATAAGTCACACCACAACCCTTAGAGTTTAGGCCAGCATGAAGTTTGGGGTACTAACCTCTTGAAGTTGGTGGGCTCAAAACCTGTCCTATCAAAAGTAACTGGGTTCTAGAGGATCCCAATATCACTGACTACCCTCAATCGGTTATAACTCCAGCATTGTAATCTTTTCTTGTGGCCAGAACCATCGCGAGAGTTTAGCCTCAATGGGTGTAGCATATTGCTACTGTTCTATGGCCAAGTTGGGTCAAATTAGGGTTCTAAGGTCGGTTGGTGCTTAATGACTCCTCAGAAGACACATATTCTCCTCGTTGCAACACAAGGGATATCGGTATAGACCAAGGTGTCACACCAACGTAGCCACTGCTTCACCCGTGTCGGTCTACGCCGAACAGGTCCCTCACAGCTTATGCTACCTAAAGGGGTATCCCCAGATCCGGGTTAGGATCTATGAAACTCCAAGACAATGCCGACAATAATAAAGCAAACAAAACAAAGCAATTGAAAACACAAGTATGATCTATCCTAAGGTACACCTCACTTTAAGTATCCCCAGCAGAGTCGCCAGTTCTATGATCGGTGGAAATAGAACTGACTGTTTAAAGCTGGTTCGCGAAATGTCGCGGTAAGCAAGATTCGCCACCGTCTTCTATGTTCTCCAACATGGAAAGGAAAAAAGCACAGCAAAATTCCTTATTCGAGATGTCTCTCGGTTCGGGAGGTAGATTTATAGAAAGGGAAGCTGTTAGCACCCTTTCTATCCGTGGTTATCCACGGGCTCTTAGGTACTTGCTCTTATGTTTTCAAAATGTTTGCTTTTCGAATGTGAGTGGGTTTGAAAAAAAAAGTTTCGTTTTTGAAAGATTTCTAAGTGACTCTTGTATCTGTCCTCAAGAGTGTTTGAAAAATTCGTTTTGAAAACTTTTGAAAGTGTCAGTGTGAAAAGATTTTTGTTTGTTTTTGAAGGGAGCAAGTACCCATGAGTCATCTACCTACCCTAAGGAATTAGGCTGTGTAAAATTCCTTAAGGTAGTGCCATCCCACCATTGAGAGGTAGGTAGCACCACCGTTGGAGGTGTTCGGGTCAATTCGATTGAGGGACAATGTGGTCACCGAAGCAATAGTAGGACACCTTAGAAGTGACCCTAATGTCCTAGATCCTTTTTATCCGAGGCAACTGTTTCGAGGCAACTGGATCTTGGACATAAGGGCGACCGCTAAAACATCCTATACTTGACGACCACTTTCGAGGCAACCAGTGAGGCGTACCCTAGAAGTGGCATGTGCATTGTGTGTTGTTTTCATGTTAACATTTATCTTTGATCATGCAATTGTGAGCTACGGGTTTTTTAATTATCATACATTCTTTCATGCAATTTAGCAGTTAGGAGTGCGGAAAATAAAATACGGAAAGGTAAAAGCTACGCTATTACAAGGCGCGGGTCTATACATCGCCAAAAAAACAAAGACCTGTTTTTTGATAAAGATGCGGAAACTAAACAAAAGCAATAAACCTAATTACTATTACATTCCGGAAACAGTTACATAATAATCCAATAAGAAAATAATGCGCAAATAGAAATTAAACTGGACGTCCTTAGGGTTTTGACCCTTTTGAGAAATTATGAGTTTTTGTCCTTTGCTTGAAATTAAATTAAAATTAAACCTAATACTAATTTAATTAATTATTTACAAGAAAGATATTTTTTTATGTTTTTTTTTTGTATTTAATAAAGAAATTAAAATCAAAAGAAAACCCTAGTTCTAAGTTTATTTTAATTATTAAGAAAATGTTAAAGTTAACCTAATTTAAGCTAATTAATTAATTTTCATGTTATTTACAAAAATAATAATTAATAAATAGTAATAATGATGATTAATAAAATATGATTAAAAATGTCAAAACCTAATTCTATGCAATTTTTATTTATTAAGAAAAAGGATTAAAATTTAAACCTAAATTAAACTAAGTTAATTGTTAATATTTATTTACAAAAATAGGTTAATGGTGAAATTAATAAATAATTAAAAAATATTTACAATTTTGATTTTCTGATTTTTATTAGGAAAAATTAATTTGTTGTGAAATAATAATAATAATTAAAACAATTAAAAGAAATTCAAAAGAAAAGAAAAGAAAATTAAAAATGCAAACCAAAGGGGGTGTGATGGCCCAAGGGGAGGTTTGTTTTGAGCAATTCTGGCCCAACAATGCTCTGAGTCTTGTTGACTTTCCTGGTCACGTGCATGCTGTTTGACTGGGGAGTACCATACTCCTCATCTCCTGGCCACTGGATTGGAAGCTGAGAGGCACCTGGCTAGCTGATGCGTGAGGCTTATGGTGGACTATTGAATCATACGCTGTACTGGAATGGGTTAAGAAAAATATGAAGAATTATATGGGGGACCTGGGAATCGAACCCAGGTCCCAGTGCTTGCCAGCCACGTCTCCCACCATCTGAACCATGATGCGTGTTTGTAAACATAATGATAAACAAATATTATATAAAACACAAACAACTATTATGATGTAAAACAAAAATACGCGCGCTGAGTTTGAACCACCCAGTCACACGTTGCCACCTATTGTCTTCTTCGTTTCACCTGTAAACATGAACAAGATAGCGGGGGTTTTAAACCCCCACAAACCAAAAGTGTCAATAATAGCGATTAACAACAGGCATCGCATAAATTGAGCGCGAGGGTCTCATTCAACTCGTATTGAGCTTCTGAGTTTGACTGTATGTGTCTCAAGGCCTGATTTTCCTCAATAAGAAAGCCCTAATTTAAAACCTCGAAAACCCTAGATATCTCCCATGGTGGATTTCGATTCAGAAGGCTTTAACCAAATTGGATTATACCAATCGCTTCAGAAGGTCCCTATTAACATAAATCAACCAAGAAAATGGATTAAAAACGCATGAATCATGTTATGCAATTTTGGAAATATATTCAAACCGTGGGACTTGTGTTCTTTGATTCTTCGCGTGTTAGGACTGGTTCTTGATGGCAATGACTTCCTGGAGACTCAGGCAATATGTTTGAATGACTTTTAGGCTTTGAATCCACCTGCAATATTGATTTCAGTTTTCAAGTATTTCTTGAATTTTTTCAATTTGGTTATGGAGTTTCAGCAGCAATTTCACGTGTCTAGGAATAGGGTTGTCTTCAGCATATGTATTGGAAGAGAATTAGGTTAAAATTAAGCCCATAAATCCATTGTATTCAAGTTTGCATCTTTGATTTCCAATCAAATATTTTTTCAATCTTTTTCAATGAAAACCTTGCCAAATTGGGAGATCTTATCCCCTTGAGTGATGCACGAGATCTTCAGCATGTATGGAGCGTATTTGCTTCATAAAAAGATTTGACAACCATGTTTTGATATTTTCCTATAATTAATTTAATTAAATGCATTAATAATCAATTAAAAATCCAAATAATTAATAAAAATAAGAAAATAGTTCAATTTAATCTCAATGGGTCCTGCATAAGCCTTGGGTAAAGATTCAAGAAGGAATTTGAGGCCCATTAGCCAAAATGAAGTGTTTTAGGCAAAGTTGACTTTTGAAAGTTCCCAAAAATTTCCCAACTTCTCCAATGCATATCTTGCTCAATTTTGAAGCTATTAACATGTTCTTGGACATTTTGGAAAGGTATTAAAGTCCTCTAATCAATGCCTTTGGTCCCATGTCATTTTTATTTACCAATATCAAGTTATGGTCCTTGACTTAAAGTGCCTTTTTGTTGACTTTTGAAAATGACCTATAATGTTGAAATTGATAACTTTTTGTGAGAGCATTTCTTGGACTTGGAATGTGAATATGAGTTGTAGGAAATGTCATCCCCTTCAAAATGAGCATTGGATGGGATTTTTCTGATAAACCATGAGGAAGTTATGCCTTGGTCAAGTTACAGTTGACTTTTCAGTTGTCCAAAAATAGAAACTTTTTGCATCTTTATGATTTTTTGAGCCATGCTTGTGGAATCATGATCAAGACTTGATCAAATGATGATTGTGGCTTCAAAATGAGATGTTGACCAAAATTTTTGACTTTTGACTGTCAAATGACCATTTTGCCCCTGCAGTTGACTGTGAAGCAATTAGGGCTTTTGACTGTGCAACTTGGTGCTGTGAGTCTTGAAACTTGACATATAGATGCTTGACAATGTATATAGGCATATGGGACTTGATTGGACCCTTGAAAACCTCCATTTCTTTGCAAGAACCAAAACCCTAATTTTGACTGTGTTAGGAGGCAATTGGACTGTGCAACCCTTGAGAGATTTTGAATTATTTGGAGATTGATCTTAACAAATCTTGAAGAATATGGGAGGGCATATTTTGGCGTACAACACCCTGTAATAGCTTAGGTTTACTTTCCTCACCTTTACTTTCTTCATTTACTGCTTTCCTTATAACTATCTAGTTTAATAGGATTGTATGGAAAGATCTAAAAGCAATCAAAGCTAACCCTAATCAAGATAAATAAATCAAACTGAACCATTTGTACACCTGCACCTCTAGGATAACCTCACTTGTTGCCTTCGAAAAAAAATTGTCATGTCCCTCAAACATAGGGATACCCTTAGCAAAGACCCTCAGTTAAAATCATCATAAATTTCATAGTCCCGCGATGTCCCTCGATTTTCCTACGAGAAATGATCTTGTCCCTCAATGTTGCCTATGAATATATGATGGCAATCCCTTTGAATTTCTAAGGCATCCCTATATGTTGCCTTCTATGAATATAATGACGACCCGAGCCCATCCCTCGCACATCCAACGATAGGGATTCCTACTAACTAATTATAGTATAACATTATCAAAAGGAGGATGAAAATAACACGGAAGAATTTTGAGTAGGTAGAGCGCTCATAATCGTTTGCTCACTAAAAAACCATCTTTTTTTTCACAAACACTTTTCTAAAATATTTTCAAAACAAACACTTTGTACGCATTCTTAAACTGATACAAGAATCATTACAAAGTTGTCATACTTAGGCATATTTTTCAAAATATTTTCAAACATACACAACACAGCATTCAAAAATCTCGAAGATTTTTCCTTTTCATAACCTACGGATGAAAAAGGTGCTAATACCTTCCCTTTTCATAACCTACCACCCGAATTCAAAAATCTCGAAGATTTTTCCTGTTCTTTTCACCCTTTCCTTTATTGGATAAAAGAAAAGTCGGTGGCGACTCTTGCTATCCGCAACATTTGCCATAAGATGCAAAACCAAAAGTCACTTCTCCCACCGTATTATAGAACTGGAAACTCTGCTGGGGAGAACTAAAAAAAGTGGGGTTACCTTAGAGTTAGATCACTTTTAAATGCTTTCTTTATTTGATTTGTCTGCTTTATTTTTAAAGGGTTGTTTGGGTTATTTCTTGCAAAGATCCTACACCAGGATCTGGGGGTATTTAAGGTAAGTAGAAATAGGTCATAGAAACTATACGGCATATACCGATATGGTTGAAGTGATGGCTACTTCAGTGTGACACATTGGTTGGTTCTGGTGTCCCTCGAGTCAGTCGAGGAGAATACTAGGCTATCGCTTGGTGTCATAAGCACTAACTGACCTTAGAACTTTAATTGACCAAGCTTAGCCATTAGGCGGTAGTGAGATAGCCGGATTTGGTGCAGTACAAAGTTGGTTGATACATGATACTATGCTCATTAAGATTCGACTCTCGGGTTTTATTTGGTGGCAAGTCAATTTCCGGGCTAGACAAAATTTGTGGGAAAAATCAATGATATTGAGATCCCTAGAACCCGATTACTTCTTTAAGACAGGTTGAGCCAACTAAACTTCAAGAGGGTACTTACCTACAAACCCCATGCAAGCCTTAAACATAGGGGCTTTTCGTGCTTTTCTTGTGTTTGATTATCTATTTGAACATAACATCGTCATAACATTATAACATCATAACATCATCATATCATGACTAACCATTTCAAGGATCTAGGGGATTTATCTTTGTTTTGTGTTGCAGGGTCATGGCTTCCAGTCGTAGGAGTACCATTTGGATCAACTTCGTAAGGATACCTTCCAAGCTTGAGGAATTAGTCTCAAAGGTTCCTGGCAATTCTCAATTCACCAAAAGACATGGTCATCTACTTAGTTTGGTTACTACTGGTTTCCAGGAAGACATGATGAGTCTTCTATTCCAGTTCTTTGATCTAAAGCATCATTGTTTCACCTTCCCGTATTACCAATTGGTGCCCACAATCGAAGAATTCTCTAAGTTGCTCGAAGTACATGTTCTTGATCGGATACCCTTCACTAGTCTATAGCAAGTTCAAAAACCTGAAGACATTGCAGTAACCTTTCATCTGAAACGATAAGACATTGTATCTAATTGGGAAACAAGGAATGGAATCACGGTTTTTCTTTTAAATTTCTAATAGAGAAGGCTCAGTGATTTCTAGATGCCATGAACTTTTGTGCCTTTGAGGATATGTTGGCTTTGCTAATTTATGGGTTGGTACTATTCCCTAATCTAGACCTATTCATAGATATGAATTCCATCTAAGTATTTCTCACTAATAATCCAATACCTACTTTGCTTGGAGATGTCCTGTATTCCCTTGACACTCGTACTATGAAGAAGCGAGGAACTCTTATGTGTTACATACCTCTCATTGTGCAGGTGGTTTATTTCGCACTCGCCCCAATCAGTGATGAAGAAAGAACAAGGTTTGAGGTGGTCTCAAAGGGTGATGTCACTCACTCGTGACGAAATCCATTGGTGTTCTCAGTCCCAGTCAGATGTCACTATTATTGATCATTGTGGGGGAACTCCATAATGTACCACTCCTTGGTATAAGAAGGGACATCACTTACAACCCTTCTCTAGCTCTACGTCAGTTTGGTTATGCTCGAAGGGACGGTCATCATGATATGCTTATCCAGGGTGTTATGTTTGAATATGAGAACGATCCTCAAAACTACCATCAAAGGTTTATCGTGCTTGGGGAACGGTCAAAAAGATTGATAACAAGACTTTGGGACACAATAATTCCATTCCTCTAGAGCCTTACCTCATATGGGTGCGGTTTCGTGCTCAGAACCTTAAAATGCCATATCCCGCTATCCTACCAATGGTTGTAGAACCTATTGTTGAAGGGGATGTTTCTCATATTGTTCTTCATCTCGATATGCCTAGTGACTTCGAAGAACTATAGAAGTCCTAGATTCAGCTTAAGGAGGAAAGAGATACCTTTAAGACTCAGTTCTATGCTAGTGAGAAGAAATTACTGGAGCTGACAAAACGACTCCATGATGAACAAATCCTTTATGCATATGTCAGCACAAAGAGAATGCATCCATGGGAGATTTGAATTTATATTTTTCTATTTTTATTGAATACAATTATAATTTGAACTTATTAGTAAAATTTCTTTTGTTTTCTTTTGTTTAAAAAAATTTAAATCCTGCAACAGTCCTTGAAAACATTGCACTTGCATTTTCACATCATGCATATCATCCCATAATAGGTACCTTATAGACAGGTTTTCTCTTCTTCTTGCTATTTATTTCAGTAAAAGATGGATCTTGAACAAACTGTTAAGGAACTTTAGGCTCAAAAGGCTCAGTTTCAGCAGATTTTCTTGGACTTATCTAAGGGTCAAGACTAGTTGAAGACCCTCATCACAAAGGGGAATAAGAAGAAGACTAAAAAGCCATCAGTCTTTCTTAATATGGGCAGAAGATTCAATGGTCCATTCAGAAGGGCTCTAGATTTTTAGGTTCTTCTGAATGAAGAAGATAACCAAGAGAAAGATGACGAAAGTGTGAAAGCTAAAGAGAATAAAAACCTTTGTTCTAGCCAAGATTCTGATGAAGACTATTCCGCCGAACAATATCCTCATGCTGACGACAGATACAAGCAGCTGAAAGATCGCCTCAAGGCCATGGAAATCCAGAAAGTGCTTGGATTGGATTTTAAAGAGTTGGGTTGTATTCTGGGGGTAGTTATCCCTCTCAAGTTAAAGGTCCCAACTTTTTCTAAATATGATGGTGTGTCTTGTACGAAACTTCATATAAGATCCTATGTTTGAAAGATCCAACCCCATACCACTGACAAAAAGTTATGGGTTCACTTCTTTCAGGAAAGTTTGTCCGGTACACAACTCGAGTGGTTATATCAACTGGATGGAACCAATATTTGTACTTGGGAAGACTTGGCTGCTGCTTTTTACAAGCAGTATCAATACAATACTGACCTTGCACCAGTCGCGTGAAGTTACAAAACATGACTATGGGCTCGAATGAAGGGTTCAAAGAGTATTCCTAAGAGTGGAGAGATCTGGATGGAAGAGTGCAACCTCCACTGTATGATAAAGAGTTGGTGGATATGTTCATGGGCATTCTGACTGATCCATTCTTTAACCATCTGATTGGGAGCTCCTCGTCTGGTTTTATTGAGCTGATTCTGCCGGGAGAACAAGTTGAAAGTGGTAGCAAGAGCGGAAAAATTCATGGTTGCGCCTTCGAGTGATGTAAAGAAGATATTGAGTGGTAAGAAGGAGACCAATGTTATTTATAACCATAAGGGATGTGTTAAGAGTGACAACAATTAGTCTGAGGGAGCTGTATTAATTTCTAATCCTGCATATGTTCAACAATAACAACACGGCAATCAGCTTAGATCAGACGCTCCAAGAAGATAGTTTACAAAGATCAGCATGCCGTTATCTCAGGCATTACAACATTTATTGAAAGCTGGGTTGATAACAGTGAGGGAGCCTCCTCAGAATCCCAACACCTCCTCTCCTCGATACAATCTGAATATGAAGTGTGTCTACCATTCCAATATTCTTGGGAACGACACCAACAACTACTGGGCCCTGAAAAACAAAATTTAGGACATGATTGATAGCAAGGAGATTGAGTTTGATCCTTCGGAGACCCCGAATGTGATTAATGCACCTATGCCAAAGAACGACAAGGGTGTAAATGCTATTGATGTTATTTCCGCTATGGAAGATACTGATAATGACTTTGACATCTAGATCTTTCCTACTACCGACAACGGGCTCGGCAATTGGAAGACTGAAGATGTTATCTCAATCTTCTTCAGACAGGAGTAAATTCCATTTTCTGTTTTCTTGCTTTTCAAGTTTTGGTTATGTAACTTTTAAACAATGACTTTAAGCCTTGTGTCTTACTCGGGGTACAATTGTTCATTTGTTAAGGGTTGTCATTTCATAAGCATATTTTCATTTAATAAAACATTGGATTTTTTGCATTCAAATTTTGTGCTCTATGTCTTTCTTTTTACTTTTTATCATTTCCAAATAGCTATGTGTTTTTACACACACCCACATAATAATTTGTAGATCCACATCCACTATGGATCCTGTTGATAATGACTCTGCTATTGTCACTTATGACTTTGAAAATCTGATCTAGCAAGCCGAGGACGAAGGTGACGAAGATTGTGAAATACTTAGAGAACTTGCCAGTCTCTTAATACAAGAAGATAAAGCTATTCAACCACATGAAGAGCCAGTTGAGGTGGTAAATTTGGGTACTGAAACAGACAGAAAGGAAGTCAAGATAAGCACCAACTTAGAGGACAATATCAAGAGAAGGTTAATACATATGTTGCATGAATATATTGAGATCTTTGCTTGGTCATAAGAAGACATGCTAGGGCTCGATACCGATATTGTGGTTCACCGTTTACTGATGAAAGAGGGTTGTGCTCCAATAAAATAGAAGGTTCATCGTATGCATCCCGAGATGTCATAGAAGATTAAGGCCGAGGTTATGAATTAATTCAACACATGGTTCTTAGCAGTGACATCCTATCCTGAATGGGTTGTGTAATACATTGGGATAATTGACTTGGTTGTTTTGCATTTTATCGCAATTGTTGCGGATAGCAAGAGTCGCCACCGAATTTTCTTTTATCCAAATAAAGGAAAGGATGAAAAGAATAGGAAATACCTTTGAGATTTTTTTCTTGAGTTCGGGGGGTAGGTTATGAAAAGGTAAGGTATTAGCATCCTTTTCATCCATATTTATCTACGGGCTCTTAGTTGCTTGCTAGATCATTAAAAAATGCTTTGTTTGAAAATGGGTTTTGTGATGGGTGTAAGTTTGAAAATATTTTTCAAAATGTCTTTGTTGCGGCTAACTTTTAATGATTCTAGTCTCTATTAGAATGCATACAAAGTGTTGGTTTTGAAAATAGTTCAAAAAGATGTTTATTTTTAAAGATGTTTTGAAACTGTAAGTGTGGAAATGGTTTTGATTTATGATCAAGCAACTACGAGTGTCCTACCTACTCAAAAGGTCTATGTTTTTTTCCTCCTCCTTTAGATGTTGCTACTTTACCATTTATTTGGTAAGAAGCCCCACTGTTGGATGTGAAGGGACGAGTGTGGGTCAAATGTATAGTCATAGAAGGCAACCTATGAGACGTTTTAGCAATTTTCGTAAGGGACTAGATCATTTACCAAAGGCAACATCGAGGGACTATGATCTTTTTATCAAGGGTCTTTGCTAAAACGCCCATATTCGAGGGACATGACTATTTTACGAGGCAACAAGTGAGATTACCCTAGAGGTGCACGTGTGTATAGTGTGTTTGATTGCATGCATTTTTGTCTTTGAATTTATGTTTTCTACTTGTTGGTTTTATCTTGCCATACACACCCTAATTACTAACATTTTATATTAAAGCAGTAAATTACGGAAATTAAAGTCCTAAGCTATTACATCACTTTAGGAGATGGGGGATACAAATGTACAAATGGGGAGTGGAATGTAATAAAAATCCTAATTATTACAACCATATTGAATAGAAATGAAAGAAAATATATAAAAAAATATAAAAACAAAAATAGTGCAAAAGAGAGAAAGAAAAGAAATCCTGAATCGAAGCATGTGTCCTTCAATTCACACCCCTTTTATTTTCTTTCATTTGGGCCTGCAACCAGTGTGTATCAAAGCCTGCATCCTTCGATTCACACAACCTTTTTTATTTCGTTTGGTCCTGTAAATCAGTGTGTATCAAAGCATACACCCTTCAATTCACACACTTTTTTTGTTTTCTTTCGTTTGGGACTGGATAATAGTATGGGTCGAAGCCATGCTAATATTGTTTTATGGTCTGTACAGGTTATTTCTTAACATGTATTTGGACAAGAAAAGAAAACAAACAAATGGGTAGAAATGAAAAATAAACAAAAGGTTATTTACATGCTTGAAACGAAAGGTTTAAAGTCATGAAGACTTACCTTGAATATGGAGTTGGTGTTTTGAACTTTGAGTTGCTGCCCTGAATATTCTTGAATTCAAAAGCAAAGAACAGGGGTATTGTGTTTCTTTGGTTCTGGATTTGAAAGAAAAGAAAAGAAGGGTTGTGTTTCTTTGGTTCTGGATTTGAAAGTAAAGAAACAAAGGTGTGGGTTTTTTGGTTCTGGGTTTAAGAGTGTTTTAAATGTTCTCTCCTCTCTTTGCCTTGCCAACAAACCTCTCTCCAGCCACTAAAAATCCAGCCTTAGATATGTTGTGAAACATCTTATTTATAGATGAAGTTTCGCTGAGATTTGGGGGGGGGGGGGGGGGGGAATAACTGAAATTTGAACAGTTTGGATATGCTGTTTTCATAGCTTTCGAGGTGCAGCTCTCATATGCTAGTTTGGTGCAAATTAGTAGAAGCATAGCAGGACTGCTTTGCAGTAGTTTTGGAGTGTTGTGGCATCTTGGTGCATGAGTTTTTCATAGCAGTACAATAGACTTGGGCTTAGAAGCATATAAGACTTTGTTCAGCAGCCTTCGACCAAACTCAACAAAAGACAAAACAATACTTGTTTCCACCAATTGTGTGTTCTTAGAATGGACCCATTGTATGTCCTTCTAATGGATCAGTTGAATGTTCTTTGAAAGGACAATATTGTAAGTCCTTCTAGTGAACCATAATGTAGGTTCTTCGAATCCACCAAATTCATATTCTTTGAATGGGCCACGAAATATGTGTTCTTCGAATGCACCAAATTCATGTTCTTCGAATGGACCTTTTATATGTTCTTCGAATCCACTAATTGGGTGTCATAGTGTAGACACTATGTATGTTGAATGGTTTAGAGATGGAGTCAAAGCTAGCATGAGGGAAGCCCTTTCTTTGTGAAATCGAAGCAAGCTTGAAGGAGGCCAAAGTCCAGTCAAAGCTTTGTGAAATCGAAGCAATCTTGAAGGAAGCCAACATCCAGTTGAAGCTTTGTGAAATCGAAGAAAGCTTGAAGGAAGCCAAAGTCCAGTCGAAGCTTGAGAAATCGAAGCCAGCTTGAAGGAGGCAAAAGTCCAGTCGAAGCTTGGTAAATTGAAGCAAGCTTGAAGGAAGCCAAAGTCTACTCGAAGCTTGGGAAATCGAAACAATCTTGAAGGAGATCAAAGTCCAGTCGAAGCTTGGGAAATCAAAGCAAGCTTTCTCTTCTTCAATTTGATGCTTGAAAGCTTAATGTGATCCATGGAAACTATATGGGGCATCAAATATCCAATTGTACGTGTGCAAACTTGAACTTTTGAAAATCCTTATTGTAGCGGTAGAAATGTTCAAGACTAAGCCATTGGATTGACTAGCATTTATACAAATCAAAATAAAAATTGCCAGCGCGCTTTATTGTTTCCAAAGGAACGTGAAAAGAGCGAATAACCCAAAAAAAGGGGAAAGTTTCAAGGTAAGGGGGTTGGTTATGCAAAGGGAAGGTATTACAACCCTAAACATCTATGGTACTCCACGGGAGCCTCTTTGTAAAATCTTTATATTTTGGCTATAAAAATTGTTGTATATAAAAAGTGGATGATGGAGGTGAGGAAAGAAGCGTATTTATTTTATAATTTTTGCACCCGCCGCGGTTTCAAACCTTTAGTGCCTACGTACCACCTTTCGTACAATAGGTGATCAGGGTACACGTAGTTCCTCTTTCAAAAATTTGAAACACAAATGTGTTGGTTAATTTTATGAGATAAAACATCATCGTCATTGTCCAAGTGGAAAACATACCTACTACCCACAATCATGAGAAAGGAGAATTTGCATCATCTCAAAGTGGAGGATATGGCTTGGATTTTAAAATCAACAATGCCTCACTCAACACCCAAGTGGAAAATATATCTCTTCACTATATATTGTAGAAGTATAGTTGTTTGCATCACTACAAGGATTGACAAGAGTTCAATCTTTTAAGAAAAGTTTTAAAAGGTAAAAATCCAAAGTGGCAAAATGGTTCGAAATGAGATTGATTGACTTTTAGTCTTCTCCTAAAAAATGTCAAGATATCGTTAAGTTGATTGGGGGTTTATTTATGAAAATGTTTTGTAAGTGCATGGACATAAGTCCAAGTTTATTATGAAAATTGTTCAAGTTTCAAAACAAGAAGAGTTTTCAAAAGGAGGGGGAAGATTTTGAAATTAAAGAAGATGGGAGGAGAAGAAGAGGCTATCCTAAAGCATAAGGTAAAAGCTAGGGATAAGAATCATCTAACTAATAAGAAGCCAATACTTGACACTATGAGCCAAGATAGAGTTCCCATTCTTTGGATTAAAACCAAGCAAGCAAAAATACTAGACCTCTTGAGAGAACTAAACTTCAAGTGTATTAAGTCTTCACAAAAATTGGACAGAGTAACGGCTGTATACGGGTGAATTCCATATTACACACAGAGGATGTAATCACAAAAACATGCACACAAAAACAAACAAACAACCCAATGTCTTGAGGTAAACCTCAAGAATTTCAGACAAAATAATCAGATAAGATCTCCAAGATAGGTCAAGGTTTCTAATCCTAAGTCCAAGAAAAGTCCCATGTTCCATAATGCCAAGGACAGTAACCAAATAGTCCAAGTACCATTAATGATTTTTTAGGGTTTATGTTGATTATTAAGTATTCTTAATAAAGGAAAAGAAAAGCTCAAGTGAGCAAAGTAAAAATGGCAAGAAAATAAATGCTCAAATGAGAAAAGATTAAAATAGCATGAAATGTAAATGCTAAAAGTAAATAGTACATAAAGCATAAAACAAGAATAAAAGCATAAGGTAAAACAAGTCAATAATTAGTGGTTAGTTGGATGACCATCTTGAAACTTGCATTTGGAACTCATTAGAGAATTGGTAGAACCAAAGCCTCCACACAACAAGTTGCATTTTCTTTTTGTCAAGTATATCATCCATTTGGAATTCTCATAAGTACCATTTAATGATCAACGATGTTTAAGTGATCCGCATTGACCAAAGGTGTTGTAGATCCATTAGAGGATTGGTAGAACAAAAGCCTCCACACAATGAATCTCAAGGTTATTAGATCAAAGAGATCAAATCAACATACTTGGGCTTGCAATAATATGTTTGGGCCACGAATGATCATTTATTCGAATCGGGACAAAATTTAGCGCTATGTTAAGCAATTGTAAGTGGACTTATATAGAAGTCGCACCTATTTTGAGGCCGGTCAATAGCAATTTAAGCACCATTTGTTTTGAGACATGATATAGAGATCATGCTCCAACAACATCTAGTGCAATAAGAAAGGGATAAGATGAAGAGGAGATGGAAAAAATGAATAAACCACTTTTGAATCAAAAATTTAATCAAACTATTATTAAAATCATTCAGCCATTTTGGTGGAGTTGAACTCAACACCCAAGATCCAATGATGTTAATAAAGTCATGATAAAAAAAATCAACTCAAGACAGCCAGAAAATACTCACAAAATAATATTATATTTAATATATACATTAAAAGGGTTTAAAAAATGTTTAAAAATCAAAATAGAGGAGAAAAATATCAACTATGTTCGAATTAATCAAGAAAGAAAAAGTAAGGCCATATAAAAACCAGAAATGGATCCAAATATTTTTATAAAATTTTTGGTAATTTTTAAAAGTCAGAAACTATTTTTAAACTATTTAAAATTGCTCAAACAAACAGAAAATAGGTAAAAAAATAGTAAACCTCAATATCAAATTCCATAAAATTTCCAGAAAGTCAAAAGTATACAAAATAATATTTATGAATTTTTCCAGAATTAACAAATGTCAGAAAGTATTTTTAAAGTAATTAAAAGAAAGCAATAATTCAAAAATACAAAAAATACCAAATGTCAAAATAAAAATGTGAAAAAATAGTCATGAGATCAGAAATAATTCAAAGTAATTTTGTGAATAGTTTCATAAGTTTTGGATAAAAAATAAAAGAGTTATGAATTTTTGAAAATTTAATCAATAAAAATATAAAACCAGAAAATAAAATAAAACCAAAAAGATGTGGACCATCAGATCATAGTCAAAACGCGTTAGTAAGCTGATCTAATGGACCAGACGCGTTGTGCTTGATATGGACCTTAGTGAGATACACATAGGATCAGAAAAAGGGCAACCAATGAAATTAAAACGTTTGGCACGCTATCATTGGTTGGGACAAGACATGTCATCGTCTTCAACCTCCAGACACCCTGTAGTGGGGATTTTTGTGAGATCCTTCAAATGGAAAAATTAGGATCCCAGGCTAGTATCATTGAACTCGTCTCTTCAAGACGATTCTAACACCACCATCGCGCCAAATTTATATAAGGTATGGAGAGAGATATGAATCAAAAACCCAGAAAATAGTGAGCACCTTCAATTTGAGATTTCTCTCTCAATTCTCAATGAATTTAAAAATTGTAAGCAACATTGGAATCAGGAGAAGGAGTATAATATATTAGTGCTTGATTTGGATCCAAATGGTGGAGATTTCTACCTTTTCGAAGTTTAAGGAAGAAGCTCTAAAACTGGACTTCTGTAGCTTGAATTATGGCTCGTTTTGATTGGTTTAAGTGCTGGAGAGTTTATATGATGCTTAAGGATGATGAATGCGCAAAGAATTTTGGAAAAGGTAGCTTAAATCTCAGAAACTGAATTAAAAAAAGATGGGTTCGTGTGAAGTTTTGGCAGGGTGTTTTTGGCTCTCAAAGCTTGCCGAAATGAATGGGGGATGACCCTATATTTATAGGGAAGTGAATAGGAATGAAAATTGGAAGAAACAAAGAAGTTTGGAGGGAAATTGAGTGAAGGTCGAGCACGAGTGAAGTGTGACTTTATTTCCATCAAAACTCAACCAAATCTTGCGTTTTGGGGTGCTATTCACTTCTGGCAAGTTTGCTAATCAAGTTTAAATAAAAAATGCACATAAATCTTGTGTTTAGAAGTCACATTATGGATTTCAAAATTCTGACTTTGTGGAAAATTCTGTTTCAAGTTACCAAATTCAAATCCATATTATTTCCAACTCAAGGGGTCTCAGGGCATGATTCTTGATGCTTTATAAAGATGAGATTACAAGCTTTGCAATGGAAAAATAATGGAGTTAAATGGCTACTTGAGATGAAAGTTTCATTGAGTCAAAGTTGAAGAAAAAGGGTTGACTTTCCATACTTAGAAATATTTCAAATTCTTCTTCAAAAATGACCTATAATCTTTTGCATCCAAACATGGACTTCCACTTGGAATTTTCTCTTGACCAAAAAAGATGGAATGAAGTAGATATCTTGAATGACATTTTGAAACTTTAACCACTCAAAATATCCGAAAATTGAGCAAGTTATGACTTGTTGCAGTTGGCCAAAAATCATGAAATGACCTATAATCTTTTGCATATTTAAGGCAACCTCCATCCATATTCCACTTTGAACATAAAATAAGGAATAAAGTTCACATCTTCAAGATCATTACGGAAAAAGAATTCACTCAAGGTGATGAAAATTGACCAAGTTATGATCAATTGAAGTTACTTATGTAAAATTGTGGATTCATCTGGATGACTTGTAATCTTTCTTCTTCACCAAGTTTCTTCCACATGAAAACTCCTTGTAACTTTTGAAGTGATTTTTTGATAACCCTTTGAAGAGGCGGATGTCTTTGGAATCACTCAAAAATACCAAAAGGTTAGCAATATATACTCCTTTGAAGTTCAAAACCCTAACTTCTAGATCAAGAGAATGCCTTGAGGAACTTTGACAAGTTTGAACAAACTTCTTGTACCAATATTATTGCTTTGTGAATAGAATTTGTTGAGGATGATAATGAGAACTCTTAGCCATCAAAACCACTTCCATATCTTGAATTTTGAGAGAAATATGCTCTTGTGACCAATAGGAACAAGGCCTTGTCCAAACATGACAACTTCTCCAATCAACCCCTTGTACTTTTTAGTCAAATATAATAACCTTGAAATGTGATGAACCAAAGAAACATTTCCATGACAATTCTCCAAAAACCAATCCAATGGCGAGGTTTTAACTTCTCAAGCTATATTGACTAGGGCATGGGAATAAACTCATGAACCCATGGAGTAACTTGTTAAATCTCATTGCTCTTCACCTACATGGATAATAAGCAAGACAAAATAACATTGCATTTTATTAGTTAAATGAAGGAAACAAAACAATATTCATGATCATAAAAGGAACATAAGTCAAGGTACTTGGTAATCCCTCAAAAGGAGCAAAATTCAAAGTAGGGAGGGGAACCAAGAATCCTAGTGTGATCTTGTTGTGAGTGAATCAACATGGTATGATGAAGGGATCTTAGGGGAAAAAATTGGGGTACAACGGCTGCCCTTATTTAAGTTTCTTCTATCGGGAGATACAGAGGTTAAAAATCTTCGTGTCGACGCGATTGAAGATACTTAAATATAAAACAAACCCTATTTTTGGCCCTAAGATGCCATGCAAATGCTTATGAATATGATTGCATATGAACAGGACCAAAGAGATGCATAAATAACACTGGGGATGCAACAATAATAAAGAAATAAAGGAGCAACCCCATCAGGAAAATAAATCACTCGTGGACCAAAGAACCGAATCAGAGAGGATGGTAGGATGGTTAAAGGACACACCAACTTCTATTGAAGGCGAAGCTACCAACGTTTACTGAAGGCAGAGAGAAAGATAACAAACATCGACGTTCACTGCCGATAGTCTAATAACTTTCACTGAAGGTAGAAAGAGAATATATCATAGCACCACCGTTCACTAAAGATGAACTACCAACGTTCGCTGAGGGTAGAAAAAAGATAACAAATACCGACGTTCATTGTCGATGGTCTACCAACTTTCACTGAAGGTAGAAATAGAAAATATCATATCACCGCCGTTCACTGACGCTGAACTACCAACGTTCACTAAAAATAGAAAAAAGATAACAAACACCGACATTCACTGCCGATGTCCTACCAACTTTCATTGAAGGTAGAAAGATAAAATATCATATCACCGCCATTCACTGACGATGAACTACCAACGTTCACTAAAGATAGCAAAAAGATAACAAACACCGACGTTCACTGCCGATGTCCTACCAACTTTCACTGAAGGTAGAAAGAGAAATAATCATATCATTGTTGTTCATTGACGATGAACTACCAACATTCACTGAGGGTAGTAAAATGATAACACACACCGACATTCACTGCCGATGTCCTACCAACTCTCGCTGAAGGTAGAAAGATAAAATATCATATCACTGTCGTTCACTGACGATGAAATATCAACATTTACTGAAGATAGCAAAAAGATAACAATTTTATCCAAGATTCTGGTGTTTCACCTAGAACGGGTCTCAACTTCTTCTTTAACCAAGGAACTCCGCCTGGAAAGGATAATACATACGCTGTCTCAAATAAAGAGACTTGCTATTTGTTGTCACGAAGGATTGTA